>JAVQJX010145929.1:0-14573 GCA_036025115.1 Ambassis agassizii
TGCAGACTGTGGACTAAAGACTAGCCATTTTGATGTTAATGTATTCATAAAGTTAATGACAAAGTTTCACGGTCCTCACTGAGAACAGTCATGTGTTAGTGTGCACACATGCTGCTGAATATAGAGTGCAGATGTTGCAGTGTACAGACACATATGAAGAGGTGCCCTGAGAAGTGATATCAAAAACATGTTAGATTAATGCATAATGTTAAAAGGAGTTTTTTTTGGGTGAAAGGTTCAACTTTAATCTTTGGATAAAACTAAACTGCAGTTTCCAAAGTTGAACTTAATTACACACTTTGCACAGTAATCTGTTTTATCCGTACGACATCGCCTCTAAAGAAAAAGTGTCACGGAAACGGGATGTACATACAGGAGAGTGGTATTTGAGAGCCAGTGGTGAGAAGAAGAAGGAAACTGTTGATAATCATTTAGCATACGCTCAGCATTGACTGACAGTCAAAGAGTGAGTGAAATCGTTCTAATTTATTCAGAGTGCACATAATGTAAACTCACGAACGGAACATTAACAGCTACGCTCATCGTAGCGCACTACATTGATTAGAGTTACAGTAGTTACACAATGATGATACTATGTTAATAAGCTACTGCTCTAAAGTTGAACACTAGTATTATTATAATAACTAATATTAATTAGAACATATTTAACATGTTTTAACTATATTTTCTTATACAGGAGATGAATTGTAGTATATTTAAGGCCACATGTCTTATTAGTCATGGTTCCCTTTAATATGGAGCCAGCCTCAAGTGGCCAGTAGAGGAACTGCAGGTTACAGCAGACTTAATTTATCATTTATTAACCTATAGGAATCTCTCTCTCTCTCTTTCTCTCTCCCTCAGACATTAAGAAGGACAAAGAACCAAAGAAAAAGTCTGTCTTGTCCAAACTCTTCAGCCGGGGAAACAAGAAGGAAGCATGATGACATGTCTGTGTCAGTCTTTGATGTTGTGGCTGCTTAATGTCAGTGGACTCAGCCTGTGATTCATGGGATATCAGGGATACAGTGTGTGTGTGTGTGTGTGTGTGTGTGTGTGTGTGTGTGTGTGTGTGTGTGTGTGTGTGTGTGTGTGTACACTTTGTTCGAACATGTGTGATCAATCATCATCCAGCTCTTCTTGAGAAATACTCCTCCCTCTTTTGGCTGCATCATTCAAGATGTGACATTACACACACACACACACACACGCACACGCACACGCACGCACACACACACACACACACACACACACACACACACACACGCACACACACAGATGATGATGATTTTGAAGGGTTAATGACTCACCAGTCATGATGTGATTGGGTTCAGTGCTCCAGTTGTTAGTTTTAATCCCCTTCTAGTCTTAATCTGTCTACTTAATGCACACACACACTCTCTTATTTGTAGAATGTTGCTTGTATACATTAACACTGATGCTAATGGGAGTTGAGGAACAACTGTCTCCTTACAGAAGCCATGTTGCTGTCTGCTCCTCTGTGCGCCGCCTGAACTGTATCGGTGACTTCAGGGTCACGGTCTGAGCTTTGTGTGGTGTGGTTCTTGTACATTTCTCTTCTAACCACTTTCTTTGTATTTGTGCAGGCCAAATAGAGCACTCTGACATTTTTCCTGGACAATAGCTGCTTCACTCAGAGCCTTGCCCTTTGATAACGATTCCAAACGGAGTCACTACTTCATGTAATGGCATTTTGGAGACTAGTGGCTCCCAGGCAGAGGGCATCACAAAAAAAAAACACTCTTGTTAAGGCGTCACAAACTATACTACCCTTTAATTCATTGGGGTGCATGTTGTGTATTTACAGGAAAACTCATGTTCTGCTCTTTCTTTTCTCTCCTGATGTTTTGTTGAATGCATGTGAAGAGGAAATGAATGAATGTGGTTTGCATCAAATGATTCATGTTATGAGTCTCATTTGACTCTTTCAACCTTTGAAATGCAAGAAGTGGTCCACATTGGACCTGGATTTGTAAATGCTTAGTGAACCAGCTGCTCTTTTAACTGAATATACATACTGTTAATATGTTAATATTTCATCCTTTGCTACTTCCAGCAGTTTGATATTAAATGGAGAACTCTTCTTGATTTTAATAAAATGATTTAGATTATAGAATAAAAAGACATCATTATGGTGATACTTTATCATGCAATTTCTTACAGTCTCAATATAAATGTAATTTAATCTGCAGCAGTGGTTGTTTTTGTATTTTTGTCTTCGTTGCCATTAATGGGACTGATTTCATAATATCTGAATCTGATATCAGTGTTAATTGTCCCTTGAATTGTGCAGATTTATTTTTATTTAACAGACTGCAGTGTCTTTTTACAACCAGCAGGAGGCACCATGGGCCTTTCCTTGTCAACGACACACTCATAATATGGAAATGTAAGTATATGTTTGTATAAATAAATAATAGACTGAAGGTACATACTAGACACAAACAGTTACACGTGTGAATTATGGTTTATTTTCACAACAATATTATGAGAGAAGGGTGTTCTTCTGCACACAGACTCTGCCATAATCTTATATATTTAGGTAGGAATTTGTATATTTTTTTCTTTCTGTTCTTATCAGAACACCAGAGGTATGTACTCCATAAATGCTGAGTATATGTGTGCTTTTAACTCGGAAAGGATACACTTACTCATTATCTGACCAGACGTGAAGCCAAAGAACTTCAGCAGGAACATCTGTGTTCTTATTGAGTAATGTTCCCATCCCATTTGTATTGTATGTTTTATTAGAAGTGTACTTTTGAGTTCTGGGCCCCTGTTTTAAATATAAATAATCTCACTGACCACCCGCCTGCCATGAGAAACTAGAATCACTCCAGGCTTCGCCCTTGCTAATGAAGGGATTGTAAATGGGACGTGCAGTAAGACAAAATATACCCACACACAAAAAAAGAGAAAATGTAACATTGTGTTCCAGCTTTTTAAAATGTGCAATGCATTCATGCATGCAGTCTTTTCATATTAACCTGTAATAGCTACAGGTGAAGGAGTAAAGATGCAGAAAAAGAGGCAACAACAAAGCTTTCAAACACAGGAACAATTCTCTGCCACAGTTAAAATATCCATTTACAGGAGAGGAGAAAAATAATACAATAAAAAGGAGAAAAGAGCAGGGAAATTGACTTTTAGCTTGTGGTTGTTGTTTTTATGTCTTTTAGTGTGAAAATACAAAACGGTGTAATCTTTCTCTCTCTAAAGGCAACATCTGTTCCTGTTGTTATGTGTGAAAATGTTTGTTGATTCCTCACTCAAAGCGTGATAAAATGTTCCATCACTGCGCCGCTGTGTGTCGGAATCAATCACGTCTGTGCTTAACTTTGGAACGTGTTTATCTTTGGGAGTGAAAATGTGCCTTTAAGTTGACTCAATAAGCCTCAGTCATAATGTGGGAGATGTGTGAGGGAGGGGGGCTTCAGCTGTGACTGTAAATATACCTTTGAGGTGGTTCATTTACATAACACAGAGGCCCTCTCATATTATTCACACAGACTTTTAAACAGTTTAGTGCATTTCGCTGAGGCTTGACTATCCTCTGACATAATGTGATTGAACCATTCACAGCTCATATCTGTTTAATCCATGTTAAAGTGGTATAAACTCCACTGTGTGTGTTTGGCTGTTTTACACACCTTCATATTCCTTTGCACACTACTTTAAGGTTAGAAGGAAGCTGTGTTCATAATTTCACACACTCTGTATATCACAGGATTTCTCTAAACTCACTCTCACTTGACTCACAGATTTGCACTCAAGTCTTCTCATATTTATTGATAGATCTTCTTCCTGTTATATCATTAAATCTGTTTAGTATGCATCTATTTAGTATGCAGACTGTATTAGACCCTATTTTGATCAAACTGAAATGAGGGGAATTGTGAGTGATGACGGACAAATCAATTTTTGATCAGCATTTTTCACAGTATTGAAACTATCACTGTTTATTGATCTAGAGCTCCTATGAATATAGCGCATGTCAAATATATTTGGACAAAGACTGTTTGTAAGCAGCCTATGAATTAGTCTGTACTTTGCAATAGCCAAGTAGCTTTTTAATGCAAATAAAAGGTTGAAGTGATATAGCACTTATAGTATATAGCAGTATATAGAAATAAATCTGTGGTTGCACACTGGATACAAACTCCAGCCCCACTGGGTAAAAGTCTAAACGTCATTACATGCTTACCAGAATACGTCAATACACTGGCTATGTGTTTTTTGGAGTAAGGATAATTGACCCATTTAGTGTACATGTGCAAGGACATTTGTCAACTTAAAATATCATTTGTTGGTTGAAAAAAATGACCATTTATACACTTATATAGTATATATATATGTATATATATATATATATGTATGTTTTCTATATGACTTATACAAAAAAGCAGCAGCTGGTGGGTGTGATTCACATCCACATAAAGTCAGAGCTAAGTAATAACAAAGTAATAACAAACAGAATCATCATTTATAATAATACAATATTCAAATGAAAAGTTCAAAAGTTACCTCCATGTCTTCACAAGGAGTCGGACTCGGCCTACATTCAACCTTATGAACATTGCCCATGTACCTTTAGCTGGATTTTGTTATGGAGAAAAACCTTTCTTGATGACTTGCTGGACAAACTGAGGCTGCATGTACAAAACAACATACACGTTAGTAATGGCTCAAAAGATGCTGACATGAGAATGATTTCTGTTAGTACTGTAGAAGGAGCTTCATTTGAAATAAAAAAAAATCTGAACCTAGAATGGGTGAATTCTAAATGACATTTCAGATCTTTAGTTATAGATCTCTTTCCTCTGTTTGATGTCAGCCCTGTTTATTTTCTGTTATCAGCAGTGTGACTTCTTCAGTATATTGTCATTGATTTCACAAGGTTCTTCTAACCAGTGGGAGGTCATAAAGCAGACCACAGATGTTTAGAGGCTGTAATCTGAGCAACTTTATTGAAAAACAAAAATCAATCTATACATATTTATGCATATTGGTTGTATTCTCACACAGCAGCACAATGCTTATGCCAAACTGTGAGAATAATGTGTAAAAGTGATGACAGACTTCAGAGTGAAGACAGGTTTGTGCATGAAGGGAGGTGGATGTGTATGAGACCCATAACAAACTGATTTTTGGTGTTGGATACAAACAAACAAACCCCCCCCCCCCGAATCAAGCATTTTTGACTGAACTGCTGCCTTCTGACGTGTTTGCGTTATTTTGTGTGTCTGATCCTTCTTCACTGTGTTTTGACAGAGTGCTGTTTTAGTATAAGCGTGTCTTTGTGACGGCGGCGCTGGAAAAACGATCACATCGCAGGGACCCCCTCAAGAACCTCTGGATGTCGCCCGTGGAAACCCTTTGCATGTGGTCTCTCCTAGTACAAACACGCACATACAGTAAGAACACACACACACACACACACACACTGATGGTGGTGATGACAGGCGGGAAAATCATTTCAGGATTTTGGTTCAGGTCTCCCTCTTTGTGTTTCTCCAAGTGTCTGTGACAAGGCAGCAGGGTAATGATCACTCTGTGTTTGTGTGTGACATGAGCTCCTCTATGGATGGGTACCTGTGAAAGACAGATAGGATATGTGCTTAATGAATCACAAACACCATCGGCCAGGGCAAACATTTCCAGTTACACTGTTAAGCTTTAAAAAAAATCGAAATGAGAAAAGAAAGAAAAACTGATCATAATATTGCTGACATGGAGGACAGTCCCCCTGACACCATGAGCTGTTTTGCTTTTGACCGCTGTTTTTTTTTTTTCACTTGTTGGATTTAAGCATTGAAAACTACTGGTTAAGGTAAAGATTCAGACATTTAACAGATTTTGCAAGGACAACCATTTTTGTCCAACGGACACCATTTTTAATTTCATGGCCCCCATAACAAGACGAGGCTGGAGATATATGGACATTTGTTCCATTTTCAAGTACTGAAATATCATGTTGTGGTTCCTGGTGAGGACAGGCTTCATAAATCAGGCCTGATTAATAAGGAGAAAAGTAGTTGTAATTTTGATTATATCTGTATTGTATTGTTTTATAGGTTCTTGTTGCAATGTGCTTTTCTAGTTATGAACTATGTTCTGCAGAACTGCTTGGTGAAGATACAAAACCAAAGCAATGAGCTCGAAAACACTAAAATACAAGCACACATTTTTAATAAACAACTTTACAAAGATAGAAAAAAAATGTTATCCAGTAAAACAGCTCTGCTTTGCATATTCATTTTGACACATCAGAATAATCTCTGAATACATGAAGGCCAGTGATTTACACTGACAGAGTGAGCATGTGCCTGTGAGCTCGTATTTATTGTTAATTGAGCTGAATTGAGATCAGCAGCTTAAAGCAGAAAACGAGAGAAGCACTCAAGTGGCTATCAGTATCATAAAGGAACCAAAGTGAAGGAGGAGAGGGAGGGAGGCAGGATGAAAGGAGATGATTTGCAGCGTTAATCCAAATTGAATTACATTGATAACATCTCTTTTTGGGCCTTTATTTTCTATATTTTTTTCCCATTTCATTTTAAACAATCCACTTTACATGTTGTTGTTACTTGTTCTTATTAGTTCCTGAAGACACAGTTTGTCTTTGTTAGAAAGGTAACGGCTCAATACAATTTTTTTTTTTTGAAAAAACAAAAACAAAAATGCAAAGCTACTAATGAACAAACAGCAATCAGTAGGTATTTATTAGACTCTCTTCCCTCTCATTCTCTCTCTGTTAATAGTGTAAATTAGCATATAAATGAGAGATAACACGTGATCGAATCCAGCCTGCTCCAATCGGTCCACTGGGACTTATGATTATCTCTTTCTCCTCATTTTTGCTTCACTCCTTATTACTCTTTTCTTCCTCTTTGTCTACCTTTCTGTCTCCATTTACAGTCGTTCCTTTCTTTCTATTTCCATCTGAGGACTTCTTTAGCTTTTATTAACCACAGAGAGTCATTCACACAGTTTGTGATTTGTTTATACCTGCTTGTGTGTTTCTATGTGCGGTTAGTTTAAACGCGCTTAATTGCTCCTGACTAATTAGCAGATGAGTCAAGACATTTGGGAGATATGAGCGCGTATGAATACACACACATTTATTACACCTCTTCCTTCGTGTCCTAAGTGTTCGTCTCTTGTTCCTTCCCTCTCTTGGCTTTGTGTCCCCAGACAGTTGAAGCCCAGCGATTCGCAGCAGGAGGTGTTAATGATGTGAGGGCTCTGTGTTCTCTGCTGGGAGCGATCTGTTGTGTGTTAGCTGCTGTCTGTCACCACATGAATGGAAAAAACATCTTCATAGTTCATATGGGTGTGTGTGTGTGTGTGTCTGCTTTCCCACTTTTCAGCTGCTCTGCATATTAAAAATCATGAATCTCCAGCCCACACTCCCTGCCAACAACTTAACTGCTGTGTGTGCATGTTGTGTTGTGTCGTGTTGTAAGGCCTCTCCATTTTTTGATTTGTTTTCTGTATTTACAGAATGTGTAACCCTTATTTACTCCGATAACTGTATTTTAGGAAGTGCTGCAGTACTTTTAGGTTTGCGCACACACGCTCTGATATCACGCAACCAGATTTTGAAACAAAACAAGACCAGTTCATCATCAGCCACATGTGACTAATGTCTTTATTAATGCTTTACTGTCTGGATCCTAAGGTGAAAAATCTGCTTGACTGCACTACACAAAACTGATTAATATCTCAACATTTTGGCACTTTAAACCATTAAAAGTTTCCTTCTTGGCAATCCACACCACACATATCAAACATGTAGATAAAAAAACAACAAACATTATCATCATAATGATGTGAAAGGATAAAAATCTGGTCATCTCATCCAATTCTGTGGAACACAAGAGAAATACATTCGATACTAATGCTTCTACTTGAGACAGCCTGCTTTTCTATGAATGCTGTATTTTTCCTCCATGTCTGGCTCTGTGAGCATCCTGAAGACAGCAGGGAGTCACACTTGAACTTGATATGTCCATCATCAGGACAATTAGTCTGTACTAATGTTTGGTATTTTTGTGCTGACTCGCCATTTTCCTTGGATAAATACTCAAGACTGGATATGTCTGATGCTCACACACTCACACAAATAGAGCTGAAGTCAGGGTAAACATTTTAATAGTCTTAATTATTGCCTTGTGAAGACATTTTTCCGATGACTGAAAAATGAAGCTATTCCAAACGAAACACACTTTTTCACTGGCACTTCTGTTCCACCGACAGTAGACATAAATTCATGTTTTTTTTTCTTCGTTTTTTTTAAAACTATTTTTTGTTTCAGCAGCCTGGTGATGGTGATCTTTACACACAATAGAATGACGATGCTGGAGTGAGTGAATTAAAGTAAAACGAAGAGTGTTGTGTGTTGGCTTCTCTTCAGGAAGACACACACACACACACACACACACTTGCACACACCAAACCCTTAAGATCTGACACCCTTTCAGAAATCCGCATTAGACCCTATAATCTAATTCCTGGCTATCGTCTTACAAATCTAATCATGACACACCACTCATATTCAATATCACCAAACCTCCAGCCTTTTAGTTTGGCCTCTCAAACCACCGTGTAAAAGCTTCATCATGGCCCACGCTGATGAAATTAGCCTCTATTATCCCCCCTCTCTCTTTCTCTTTTTCAACCCAACTCTCACTCCCTCCATTCTGGCTTACTTGAAGGAGTGTGCAGATTTAATTTGCTGTAGGACTCATGAGTCACTTAGTGCAATCTCTCTCCGTGTGCAGGGATTGATTGATTAGACCTTATCTTGTTATCTGGGTCTGTGGTCGTTTGATAGGCCTGTTTGTTCTCTCACTAGTCTCTCAGCCTTTCTATCTGTATCCTTTTCCCTTTATGTAATTTCATGCCTATGTCTTCTCTTCAGTGTGTGTGTGTGTGTGTGTATGTGAGAGAGAAATGGCCTCCAGCTTCTCCGTCTACTTTTCTTCCAGTGTGGGAATCAGACACTGATAAGGACGGATTGTCTTGCAGGATCAGAATTAGGAAATTACACGTTTTTAGCCGTTACAGACTCGCACCCCTCCCTCTCTGTTGGCGGACTGTGAGACGATATTGTTTCTCAGAATTTGCTCAAATTTCTCAGCTATAATGGCTGGCTAAGTAAATACTCTACTGCTGCTGTTTCAGCCAAGAGGCATCAGCACGGTCACTGTGAGAATCAGTTGTTTTTTTTTCTCACTTTCATTCATAAACCGTACAGCACCTAACCTTACTTAATCCTACTATTTGATGACTCATCCTATTTTGGAATATTATTGACTTTGGAACAGCCATAAATCCTGAATTGCATGTCAAAACAACAGGGAGGTGTCAGCTGCTGAACAAACAGGGCACAACATGCTGTTCATGAGTTTATTATTGGACATCAGTGGCAAAAAACAAAAACAAAACAAAAAAACAATAGACTCATCAAATTTTCTAACCAAGTAACAACCACTTATCAACTTCTTCCAACTGTGAGAATGAAGCAAACCAGATGTGGCAGTGTAAACACATATACTATATAAAATATATATGATATATATAAAATCATTCATTTCTGCTTTATCTATAACAGACATCATCGACAAACTTTTTTGTCGTTTTGACCTGGCTTCCTGAACCTTGTACCTCAAACCTCATGACTTCCTTTGACACCTCGTGGTGCTTAAAACTGTACCCTTCCTCAGCTCTGACCACCTGCGCTGTTCCTCCTCTGAACTCAACACATCTCTAGTCTCATCCAGCACCTTGCACCTTTCCCACCGTCTGCCCCGATCTGACTCATAAACAGAAACACACACACACACAAATACTCTCATCCACCAATGCACACACTGAGCGGAGCGGCAGGTTCTCTCTAATGACGTCCTCAGAGTATAATTAGTCTGGCCAATTAACAGCAGTAACGATGCTTGCATTCATTATGTCAAATTACACTGTGCTGACAAAGTGTCAACTCAGCTACGCTCACCTGCTGTGGGTATCTATGTGTGTGTGTGTGTGTGTGTGTGTGTGTGCGTTTTGCTAGTTTATTAAATCCTACTTCATCATTCCAGAGATGAAAAATGTCCAAATCATTTCTTCATTGCACACACACACACGCATGCATTCAATTAGCACATTAGCAGCAGATCTATTATTCTGGTGCCTGTTGTCGTGGCGATGCTCTGGTGGCCAGGAATAAGGCCTGTGAAAGCAGTTGGATCAGTACCCTGCATTATTAAATCATGGATATTGATTTTCTGTGTATGTGTGTGTGTGTGTGTGCGTACACACAGTGTTATTAAATGCTATATATTACAATGAGTCAGACGGGATAGTACAGCGGCTCTGATCTGTGCAATCTGAGATTTTGCTTTTACTCATTTACATAATGCTGCTGAGTGTGGGAGAAGGGCGGGGACAGGACAGACTGGAGGTGGATTCATCTTAATTAGCATCTCAGGCCTCTGGAGGTAAAATGCTCAGCTGGGAATGACAACAGAGCTGGTAGCCAAAGTAGTCTTAATACACTGTAAAAACACCCTGTTACAAGTTGAAGCTCTGCAGTTGCTCGCTATATAAATATACAACTTGTGACTATATTCTATATACGCACTATATACTGTGCAAATAGCAATGCCAGGACAATGCAGTGTAGCAAACACAGCTAGCTGGCTCTGCCTATAGCTTGTTCAATAATGCGCATTGCTGTATGAGTGGATATGAAGTTGGTTGGCTTGAGTCAAATTTATGTTTTATGTCCATATTGTAAATTTGAGTAATTAATGATGTTCTATGTTCAAAGAAAAACGTCTGGCATGTCTTCAGCTGGTTTGCTGTTTCACTTTGTTATCATTAATATTTGGGAAAACAGAGCAAAAAGCATATATGTTGACTTCTCAGTTGCAAAACATATGTTACAAATAGTGATAAAAACAACAACAGTTACCAGCATTGATTGGATCAATGCCCAGAATGCTGCAATGTGAAGTGTGAGCATATTCCCAACATGGTACTGACTGCAGTTCCTTTAATGACCACAGGTGTCAGTGTTAATGAGAGTTATTATTATTCGAGCCTTCAAAGTGGGATAATTTGCTGAACCAGCCATCCTGAACAACAGGCTGAGTCATCAACAAACAGGCTTGACTGGACACATAGGTTACATAGGTGTTTTGGAAATGAAAAACTGTACATTACATTTATAGCTTTTTTTTTATTCTCATAAATGGAAATTTGAAAATGTCTAATAACAAAAAATTATATAATCATCTAATGGATGTGCTTAATTACTACACTGCAGAAAACATCCAAATATATGTACACAGACTTATACACAAGCCAGGACATGCACTTAAACAGAGACTGGATCTATGCAAAGGACAGGGACCTGAGCAGTCCTCTGACAGGCAATTAGCTTATGAAGTGACATAGACATGCACACAGAGGCCTTGATAAATACACAAATATGTGTGCGCACACACGCACACATACACAAGAGGCAGAGCTGGCTTGCTCTCTTGATAGGCAATTAACTTACTTCAGACACCTCATCAGCAAGTGAACAAAAATTCCCCTCCAACTGGACACACACACACACACACACGTCACAGCTTTGCATATGCAGCGTTCATTGCGGCATTGACATGCAGCGTGAGAGGGAGAATCTGTTCCCATTGCTAGCGCCTTAGCATTGCTAAATTCAAAATGCACGCACACACGCATGCACACAGACACAGGCATGTAGTCTCTTCGGAGGGATCAGGGGGCAGATGATTCGTCAGGAGTCCTGCTGAGTTAAGTAATCACACTCGGGTGTTTAATCACTAACGAGAACCTGATGATGCTCTTTAATTAACACAACACAAATTGAAGAGGGCTGGCGAATCACAGCTCTCCATCCGGTCTGTTATTTGAATAATTAGAAAGCAAAGGATTGTGGGTGAAGAGTCTCCAGCTGTAGGTTGAATAGTTATTTGCTATACGGTGGAATTTAGCAGCCAAAAAAAGGTGTTTTATTACATCCTTGTGCAGGCAGATGTAACAGGATGTTTTGCACCAGATCATATTTATTTAGCTTCAAGATAATTATGTTATTAATATGATATACAGATGATTTCCCTTCCATTGGCTAACAAGCAGTACACTCACACAACGTGATACATTTAGAGGTGTAGACATCTCCCAGCACTTCATTACAGTCTATAGTTGAACTTCATCTTGTTTCTCAGCTGCTCAGCGCCAAGTGACAAGCAGAGAGCCTTCTCAATCCTTTGTTTAACACCGCTATTCATGTAGGAACATAAACAGCCATAATTCACAATTTAGCGTGAAAGTTCAAACATTTGCAGAACAGTTTGTTGGCTGATAGGATTCTGACATCTGTGAGCTTGTTGTAAAGAAAAGAAAAAAACTCCAATCCTTACTGTGTCAGTGTAAACACACCATGTAAGGAGACCGATGTGATTCCAACGTACCGATTAGAGGGTTTGTGCTAAAGTGGGACGAGAAGTTTGGTGAAGTTTTCTGTGGTGGAAAAGGAGGGGAGATAGGAGAGAACATGGCAACAAGGAGGGGAGGATTAGTGTTTTGTTAATGAGGATTACCGTACAAACCGGTGAAAGGCAACTAAGCTGAGCGGCACCGTCATCAAACCGATTTAGTTGCTGGCTTCTATTTAGAAGGATTACCAGACAATGTTATTGTAATTACAATTGTTCTGGCAATGAGACTGTTAAAGCTATTCTTGTCTGTTGTTATTTTACACTGCATGCTAATATTGGCTGCTGTTTGTATGTTTGCTCTGTAATCATGTTTTATATGCAGGAGACCTTATTTTGTTAAAAAAGAAAAAAAAATATGACGCTAATAGTGTCACAGGTAAAAGAAAACACTAACAGTCAGTTGCTTTATAGGAAGAGGAAGATAAACCTGAGCGATGTGTTCTTCCTCAGCCTCCCTCCTCCTCTGACTTCCCTCCTGAAAGCTGCCTGTTTGTAGGTTCCACATGGGAAAAGGACAAAGGTTTAAACAGAGCGGGGATTTCAAGAGATAATTAAGGAGGAACGAACAGGCAAACTATTGAAGGAGGCACGGTGGAAGGATTGGGAGCAGAGAGGATAACAGAGGAGCGGAAGCTACCTTTGTTGTGTCTCAAACAAGTGGATCAACCCAACTGCCTCTCAAATGCCATGAATATGTATTATATCAGGTTATTCATCCGGCGCTATTGTTTCTCTTCAAATTATGTCCCAGCAGAAGAACACTGAGGGAAGACAAAGAGGGGAAAATTGGTGCAAATAAAAATGTAACAAGAACAAAAAGCTGTTCTTTTTATGTCCACACAGGTTCTTTCGTGGCATTGGAGGAATCTTCAGAGATGACTGTGGCTCTTATCCCTCAGAATAATGCCATCTTTTGAAGTAACAGCTTTAATTAACATCTATTTGAATAATCTGATTATTCTACATTGGTACAGTGTGCAGGAATATATAGCACAAGTGTCTTTTGTCGTCATTCACTAATACACCAAAGGTAATATGAGAAATGCTTAACTTAAAGCCGTATTTCAACAGAAGGATGGAGCAAGCTAATTGAGGGGTTTATTGCTGGATAGGTTTCACTGCTGTTCCCTATGCATTCTTTCATTGAGACATATATTTATTATCATCACTTCAGTAATTTAACAAACGCTGTCAGTGTTTCAGTTCTTATAATAGAAGGACAAAATGCTCACAGGATGGATTTAAGGACATTGCTGATCATCTGTTTTTTTTTTTTTGTTGTATATTTGTGCGATGTATCATCAACACCTCGAAAACACAACACGTTCACAGCAGAAGTGCTAAACATGATATCTTTCTGAGCACTAATGTTAACATTAACGGAGTTAAACAAAACTAAATAATAATGTCATGCCTTTTCCAGTGGGCTATTATTTTGACAATTTTTTAATCAACGATCAATGCTGCAACTATTGATGTGTAAAAATACAAAGACTACACAGCCGAAGACATCAATGCCAACACTCAGCTAAAGCAGGATATCATGACTTTATGTGGCACATTAAGTTCTGCTGTCATTTCTTCATCGTCTGCACTTGTTCATTTGTGTGAAGCCTCTGAGCGATCCCACCTGCAACAAGGATGAAACAGTGTGATACTGTCAGCCTGACCAGGTGTTGTGTATCTGGCAAACTTCTGTATACATATGTATGGTACATGACAAAAGTCTTGTCACCATGGTAGCCATGAAAATTGCAGAGACGCTTGCAGCAGATGGAGGACTTGAACAGTTTTCAGACAAAACTTGATCTTTTCTGACCTGATCAAATAGTAACAGAAGTAAAACACTTACAGACTAGGAAAAAAATCAACTGAGCATCCTGGCTGAAAGTCCTGGTCAGATTTGTCTCAACCAAAGTTTCAAAGTGGTAACTCATTCATTTAGGCTATAACAGGAGGAGATCAATGCAAACGGATTTATCTTTATCCTGTCATTGTACAATAATTGAGTGTATGTACTGAATT
>JAVQJX010145966.1:0-10044 GCA_036025115.1 Ambassis agassizii
GGAAGAGGAGGAGGAGTAGAAGAGGAGGAGAGGAGGAGGAGGAGAGGCGGAGAAGACGAGGAGAGGAGGAGGAGCGGAGGAGGAGAGGAGAAGGAGGAGAAGAAGAGGGGAGGAGGGGGAGAGGAGGAGGAGGAGAAGAGGAGGAGGAGGAGAAGAGGAGAAGGAGAACAGAAGGAGGAGGAGAACAGGAGAAGAGGAGGAGGAGAAGTGACCATTAGAGGAGGAGGACACAGACTTGTTCAGTCGTTGTGCTTCTGGCTTCTCGGCGCTCTGTCGCCATCTCCTGGAGCTGGATGGTAAAGACGGAAACAGCAGCAGCTGTAATGGCGTCCGGAGGCAAACAGCCGCTGACCGGTTGATTTCGCCGTTAACGGAGGATCGTCGGTACGAACAGGTGATCCTCACACCGACACTCTGCTGAGCACCACGCCGATGAACCGGCTCCGACCTCCCGGTGACCCGCTCCAGGTCTGTCGGTCGCTGAGATTAGACAACATGGCTGCTGCTGCTGTCATGATTCTGTGCTTATTGATCAGTGATTGATGACCGATGAGCTGCAGCAGTAACCCGTTGCATTCTGGGAATCCGTGGATGAGCAGCAGAGACCGTCGATAGTGGCGTAAACACGAGTGTGTGTGTGTGTGGGGGGGGGGGGGCGGTGTTCACTCTGATTATTGATGAGTATCGGTTAATAATCGATGTGAAGGATTATGGGAATTCAAAGTTCAGCTGTGTTTCTGTTTTGATGGTTGAAAAGGAAAACAGGTCAGGCCTCCCACATAATCTGGATTATAATCCACAGATTTGTTGACAGGAAGTGGCCATGCTGTGAGCGCAGCGTCCCCGTGTGGAGGAGAAGGAGATGGCAGCTGAACTGTTCACCAGCCTCCCTCACGGCGAGGACGTGGAGGTGAAGAAGAGTTTGATCCACGCCGATGAGGCCGAGACGACAGCCGAACACGACGGCGAGCAACATGGTGTTCAGCCAACCAGCAACAAAGACAACGAAGAAGAGAGAGACAGCTGGCAGGCAGCCCACCCCACACTCAGAGAGAGGTAAACGACAACGACGACAACAACAACAACAACAACAACAACAACGTGAGGGCGTGGACCCGAACCCACGCAGCAGCATCACACGATCTGTGTTTGTGTTGTGACTCTGTTTGTGTTTGTGTTGTGACTCTGTTTGTGTGTTTGTGACTCTGTTTGTGACTCTGTGTGTGACTCTGTATGTGTGTGTTTGTGACTCTGTGTGTTTGTGTGTTTGTGTTGTGACTCTGTGTGTGTTTGTGTTTGTGACTCTGTATGTGTGTGTTTGTGACTCTGTGTGTGTGTTTGTGACTCTGTTTGTGACTCTGTGTGTGTTTGTGTTGTGACTCTGTGTTTGAGTTGTGACTCTGTGTGTGTGTGTGTTGTGACTCTGTGTTTGTGTGTTTGTGTTGTGACTCTGTGTGTGTTTGTGTGAGCAGGAACGCTCTGATGTTCAACAACGAACACATGGCGGATGTTCACTTTATCGTTGGTTCTCCAGGAGAAACTCGGATGATTCCAGCTCATAAGGTACAGACCCTGACACACACGGTGTTCCTCACTGTCCACTGTCTGTCCTCTCACTGTCCCCTCACTGTCCTCTGTCTGTCCTCTCACTGTCCCCTGTCTGTCTTCTCACTGTCCTCTGTCTGTCTTCTCACTGTCCCCTGTCTGTCTTCTCACTGTCCCCTGTCTGTCCCCTCACTGTCCTCTGTCTGTCCTCTGCTTGTGACTGGCTTCCTGTCTGTCCTCTGACTGTCCCCTCACTGTCCTCTGTCTGTCCTCTCACTGTCCCCTCACTGTCCTCTGACTGTCCCCTCACTGTCCTCTGTCTGTCCTCTCACTGTCCCCTGTCTGTCCTCTGTATGTCCCCTCACTGTCCTCTGTCTGTCCTCTGCTTGTGACTGGCTTCCTGTCTGTCCTCTGTCTGTCCTCTGTCTGTCCCCTCACTGTCCTCTGTATGTCCCCTCACTGTCCTCTGTCTGTCCTCTGCTTGTGACTGTCCTCTGTCTGTATCACAGTACGTGCTGGCGGTGGGCAGCTCGGTGTTTGGAGCCATGTTTTACGGGGATCTGGCAGAGGGACAGTCTGTGATTCACATCCCTGATGTGGAGCCGGCCGCTTTCCTCACCCTGTTGAAGTGAGTGAGATTCAGATGATACTGTACGCCCCAACATGCTATTCTGAGTGAAGGGAAACTCCCTTTAATAGCCTCAGGGGGGCGCACATTGTTTCCTGCTGCGTGTCCATCATGACCTCCGTGTTTAGAGGCGACTCCTCCGTCTCGCTCCGCAGTGGGAACAGACCCCGCCCCCTCTGTGACCCTGTCTTCTACTGTGTCCTGATCCTGCTCTGCACTTTGTCTCAGGTACATGTACAGTGATGAGATCGAGCTGGAGGCCGACACCGTGCTCGCCACGCTCTACGCTGCTAAGAAGTACATCGTCCCTGCGTTGGCAAAGGCCTGCGTCACCTTCCTGGAGACGAGCTTGGAGGCCAAGAACGCCTGCGTCCTGCTGTCTCAGAGCCGGCTGTTTGAGGAGCCCGAGCTGACGCAGCGCTGCTGGGAGGTGATCGATGCTCAGGCAGAGCTCGCTCTGCTGTCTGAGGGTTTCTGTGAGATTGACCTGCCTACACTGGAGATCATTCTGCAGAGAGAGACGCTCAACACGCACGAGACTGTGGTGTTCGAGGCACTGCTGAGGTGGGCAGGGGCTCAGTGCCGGCGCCAGGGCCTGATGGTTACACCGAGGAACCAGCGGGCCGTGCTGGGAAAAACCCTGTACCTGGTACGAATCCCGTCCATGACGCTGCAGGAGTTTGCGGACGGAGCAGCTCAGTCAGATGTGCTGACGCTGACAGAGACTCGCAACATCTTCCTGTGGTTCACTGCCACCAGTAAACCCAGACTTGAGTTCCCTGTGGTGAAGCGGGCCGGCTTGGTGCCACAGAAATGCCACCGCTTCCAGTCGTCAGCCTACCGCAGCAACCAGTGGCGCTACAGGGGGCGCTGTGACAGCATCCAGTTCGCAGTGGATCGGAGGATCTTCATGGCAGGCCTAAGTCTGTACGGGTCGAGTGGAGGGAAGGCCGAGTACAGCGTGAAGATCGAACTCAAGAGGCAAGGAACCATTTTGGCCCAAAACCTCACCAAGTTCCTGTCAGATGGGTCCAGCAGCACCTTTCCCGTGTGGTTCGAACACCCGGTCCAGGTGGAACCAGACACCTTCTACACTGTAAGTGCCGTCCTGGATGGAAATGAGCTGAGTTACTTCGGCCAGGAGGGGATGACCGAGGTGCAGTGTGGGAAAGTGACCTTCCAGTTCCAGTGTTCATCGGACAGTACCAATGGCACCGGGGTGCAGGGGGGGCAGATTCCAGAGCTGGTCTTCTACTGCTGAATCAGAACCACTGAGCAAAGAGCTTTTCCTCAGTCTGACGCAGAGCTCCGACAGCTGATTGGCTGTCTAGACAAAATAAAGAATAAATACTACTGCTCCTGTTTATCGGTGGCAGCATAAAGGAAGCTTTTTCATTCTTCATTCAGTCAGATGCCGTGTGTGTGTGTGCGTGTGTACAGGGTGCTCTATGGTCATCCAGTGAGATTATTTCCACCTTTGGCCAAATATAACAGTTCAGTAGCAGAACTAGAGCCTGCTTGGTGTCCAGTCAGACCTGTACTGGGATCAGATGTCTCATTAGTAAAGCTCTTACCGATTGCAGGAGCGTTGATGCAGAGCTCTCGAGCCAGCAGGAGGAAGGTCTTCCCCAGAATGTAAACATTCACCTGGACACAGAAAGCACAAGTCTGCTGTCAGCTGCTCTCAGCACAGTCGTGCCGTTCACTGCAGCTCCATCAGGACACCAGCACGTATCACATAGTATTGGACGTTCTTTCAGCTCAACACCCACCTGCAGCAGGTCACTCAGGTCCAGCAGCATGTCTGATAATCAGCGTAGGAAAACAAGGTGACTGAATGAAACCCAGCTCTGATGAATATCATCCACGAGCGGTGAATCACTATGGTTACAAGGATACGTGGGGTCCCCTCGGTGCGGCACACGAGGTACAGGCATGCTGCTATCACATGCTCCGTCTTGCGTCCTCGGGTCAGGTGTTTGCTGACGACCAGTTTGAAGAAGTTGAAGGCCGTGTCCAGGCAGTGTTGATTGAGTTGCAGCTGACTGCCCAGCTGCTGGATCTGACGCTTACCTGAAGACACACAGTATTCATTACCTTCTTTTTCTTCTTCAAGGTTCAAGGTTCTTTATTTGCCATTTGTGCATAAACCAAACAGTGGAGGCACATTGGAGTTCTTGTGCAGGACTCTCAGAGTCACAGTTTAAGTGATCGAGAGAAAAAGACGAGTCAAAAATCAAAAAACAAGAGTCAACACTGTACACATTAGAAAAAAATAAACTATAGTAGGAAAGGTATAAAAAAATATAAATACAAAATATAGTATATAGCCATACTATTATACACCTTCTCCTTCCAGCTGTTCCCTTTAGGCGTCTCCACAGAGAATCATCTGTTTCTACCTAAATCTGTCCTCCGAATGTGTTTACCACCATCACAGCAAAGTTTGATTCTTTTACATGCAGTGTTTGATAGTTCAGCTTCTTCTGCTCCGTCACTTACACTCTGACGTTCATGGGTGAAAACTCAGTCTATTTGTCCGCCTTTAGTTGCTGTTATTTGTTGTTTGTGTGCTGTGATTAGTTTTTGGCACCGCGTTTAATATTCCACCACTTCTACTTCATGTTGGTTTTTGGTTTAAGGAAGTATGCTTACCATTTATGGGTATTGGGGCTTTTCTGCATGCAAATGACCGCGACCCTGAACGAGCGTGGTGGTTAAGAACAGCTGATTACTTACTGATGTGTGTACAACCAGCGCACACATGGTGGATCAATACCGCTTTGTTTTTTCAGGTGCACACGTCGTAATGTTGTTTGTAAGACAGAATACACAGGTTTCTATGCAGTGTTGATAAATCGGGCCCCTGTGTTGCTTCACCTGCTCTCACTGCAGATCACACTGTCAGAAAACATCAGTGAACACAGAGCTTCCTGTCCGACCTCATCTGCAAACCCGTCCATCACCATAGCAACAAGAAGGGACTCACACACAGAAGTATTCGTTGCACCAAACCGAGTAAAAGTGTGTGTTCGATCAGCGGTACTCACCACTCTGTAGGGTTTGAGCTCGGGACTCTTTACCCACACTGGTGTGGAAGCCAGAGCCAAGAAGAGGAGCTTTAACCGGACCTGTAAACAGAGTCAAACTCGGTAAACTGGACTCTAAAATCATGAATACAAACACAGTAAAGCGTTTGATTAGTGAAATGAACTGAATTTGACTGAGTTGGTAGCAGCTGAAGGTAAACAGCATGCCCTGCTTTATTCACACTGTACTGGAGTGTTTACTGCAGGTTTCTGTCAAAGCTGCTGGACACACTGTGTGCACTATTCATACCAGCCAGAGGATGAAGTCTGGTCCAGCAGACGGTGGCGACAGGAAAGTATTTCCCATCCAAACACAGGCCCGGCCATAGAGTCATTACAGTATCATTTTACTGAGTGAGGAGCATTTCTGTCCCCATGTCCCAATAGTAAAGAATCCTTCAACAAACCCTGGATCCAGACAGACAGAATCTAAGCACACGTTACTCTCACTGTCCTGGACTGTCTGACAAAAGTTCATCAAAATCACACACACACAGACACACACACACACACACACACACACACACACACACACAGACACACACAGAGACGGTTAGCAGCGGCCTCTCTGGCGTCTGCAGCAGGTTTCTGGACACACACCTTGACGCCGGCGATCTCGATCATGAACATGGCGGCTCCGAGGACGTGTCCGGCGTGGTAACACCAGAACTTGATGCCGGCCACCTCCTTGACCTCGTGGAAGTTTATGGTCTCGATCTTCTCCATGCTGTCCTCCAGGTCCGTCTCCGTGTACAGCATGTCGTCCGCCGAGATGTTACTGTGACACACGCAGCGACACACACGTCATCACGCCGCACTTTGACCCCACCTGAGACCGACGTCGCCCCGGAGACTCCGCCTACCTGACTTTGACGTAGTCGGACAGCAGCCAGCGGTAGATGGCCTTGGTGGCGTGTGTCATGAAGGTCCGCCCTTTAAAGCTGGTCTTCTGCAGGAACCAGGGCAGGGCCCCGCAGTGGTCCAGGTGGAAGCTGAGGGAGCAGAAGAAGAACGAGCGTTCACAGGTTTGTCGCCATCGCCGACGCTCTGCGACGCTCTGAACTCACTGGCTGATGAGCAGCAGGTCGATCTCAGCCGGGTCGATCAGGTCGATGTACGGCAGCGCGTCCATCCCCTCCAGACCAGGATGAATCCCACAGTCCAGCTACACACACACACACACACACACAGACACACAGACACACAGACAGACAGAGTGTCTGACCTGCTCTGGGTCTTGGTGTCCTCCAGCAGTATCTTCTGGTCCAGGATCAGCTGGTCCTTCCTGGTCAGCTGGGTCTCCAGTTCTGCTATCCTGTGATTGGCTGCTTCTAGTTTCTGTCTCTGCTGGACATCGTTGTCCTTCAGCTGCTGGTACTCCTTACCCACACTGCACTGCAGCATGGACGCCTCCTGACCATGACAGGACACACACATTTGTCTGTCTCTCTGTGTCTGTGTATGACCTGTGTGTGTGTGTGTGTGTGTCTTACGGTCCAGTGCTGTGTCTCCCCCCCCTCCAGCTGGTCTGTCAGGGCTCTGTTGGTCTCTCTGAGCAGGACGAGCTGCTGGTTCAGCAGGAACATCTGCTGCTGCAGCTGCTCGCTGCTGCACAGCTGCAAACACAAAACAACACAATCTGAATGCACACAACACACACAGGAGAAACCACCGCCTGAACACTCACAGCAAAACTACACAGATCCTCAGAAACTAACAGTTCTGAAGGTCCCTGAACGCATCAGGTGACAATCTGAGTTTAAAATGTTTCAACAAGCAGGCGGCCATGATGGATCACATGACCAACATTCAGAGAGTCTGTGTGACCTGCAGCATCCTGTCTGAACCACTGTGCTACTCTGCACACACACACACTCCTGTGAGCAGTCAGGAGTGTGTGAAAGGAGAGACCCCTCACCTTGAGTGACAGCTGAGTCAGCTGGTGTTCAGCATTGTAGGCCTTGTTATTGGCTCTCTGTAGCTCCGCCTCCAGCTCCCTCATCCTGCTGTGACACTCCTGAAGCTCGCTCTGAAACAGCCAATCACAGGTCAGCGACACGCGGCTGGTGTGTTTCCTGTCTGCAGTGTGTGTGTGTGTGTGTACCTGCAGTCTCTGGCTCTCCCGCTGCTCGTCTTGCTGCTGCAGCAGCAGCTGCTGGATGTGTGTGTGCAGCTGTTCGGTGTGTGTGTGCGCGTCCTGCTGCAGCTCCGTGCGTCTCCTCTGCTCCTCCTCCAGACTCCGCTTCAGGCTGCGGATCTCCTCGTCCTGAGCGGCCAGCTGCCCCTTCTGCAGACAACACAAGCACCAGACGGTGAGAAGAAGCCCGCTGACAGGAGGCCCGGGTTACTCTAGCACAGGTTACCATGGCGACGCTGTGCTCCTCCAGCGCCGTGGCGTTGATGACTCGGCGCAGCAGGCGGCGGTTTCTGATGGCGTGCTGCTGCCGCTTGAAACGCTCGTACTGAAGCTGACCGTGGACGAGCAGCAGCTGACTCCTGAGAGACTGAAGCTCCTCCCCCTGGGCGGGGCCTGACACACACACACACACACACAGTTTGTAGTCCAGGGGTTCGTTTCATGAAGCAGGTTCAACAAACTCTGAGTCTGTATGTTAACTCTGAGCTTCCTGTTTCATCACAGCTGATTAGTCACCATGGCAACAGACGCTGAGTTTGAAGCACAGGTTTACAGTCAAAGAGCTGCAGGATGTTTCTGATCACACAGAGCCGAGCTTCATCATTTCATTACCCATGAAGACGGCAGGCTGAACCTGCTCACAGCTCACATGACCTGCTTCCTGAAGCCTGTCATACCATCTGCTGCCACCGGGTGTCAGCCTGCTACTGCATTTAAACTTTTCTGTTCGGCGTGCACGTGACACAAACCTCCCCAGGCCACCCACGTGCACACACATGCTACAGTGAGACCTTAGGGGCGGGGCCAGCGGTCAGCTGTCTCCATTCATCAAACACACATCATCATCCTCATCATCAGAGCGGGCTGAAGCTCCGCCCTGATGTGATGTCAGATTACCGCGGCTGTTAGTGTCGGGTACCTTTGGCTTTCATGCTCTGCTGTTTACCTCCAAACTGACCGCGCTCCACCGACAACCTGCCGACACAGAGACGACAGCGCGTCACATGACGGTCACGCGGTGGATTCCGCTCTGATGAACCCTCCGCTGAGCAGCCTCACCTTCTGTTCAGCTGTCCGTGGGCATCATGTCCGTGGATGATCAGCTGGTCCAGGACCTTCAGAGGAGAGACGGGGGCCTGGGCCTCCTCCCGCTCCTCCCCCTCTCCTCCCTGCTGCTGCACCTCCTGTAGGAGATCAACGACATTTAGAGCAGACTGACCCACACTGTGAGGACCACGCTGACCGGGCTGCACCGCCTCACCTGAGTCTTCTTCCTGATGAAGAGCGTGGCCGCTCGGGGCAGCGCCAGCTCGAACAGGGGCTCATACGGAGGGGCGGAGCTAAAGTCAGGCCGAGTGGAGCCAAACAGGGAAGAGCCTGCCTCCTCCAGTGTGTGGGTGGAGGGGTGAGGAGGGGTGAGGCAGAGTGAGATGGAGCAGGGGGGAGGACAGAGGCCTGAGGCCCGCTCCTCACGAGAGGGTGTGGAGGTGAGGGGGCGGGGCTTAGAGGAGGAGGCCTGGGCCTCCTCAGGCGTGAACCCTGGAGACAAACAGAGCACGATGACATCACAGAGGGCAGCGTGTGATTGGCTCAAAGCAGTCAGCTGATCAGGTCACCTTCACTGTCGTTGTCGCTGATGACATCACTTGGGCCTCTCTGTTCCTCCTCTGTGATTGGCTGAAAGGTCTTCAGCTGCTCCTTCTCCTGTCAGCAGAGCGAGTGTGTCACTTCCTGTTGCCCTTCCACAATAAAAGCCTCCCCATGAAGAGCACTGACCTGATGGTCCACCTGTGGCCCTGTTCTCACCTGACTGCTGCTGTCGACAGGCCGTCCACCATCTTGGCCGTCTTGAGTGAATGACGGGGTTACAGTGACGGAGGCTGCTCCACCTGAAGACACACACATTAACATCCAGACACACACACACACAGGGACACCCTCTTACCTGAGATGGAGGTGGACCTGCTCACTGTGTGGGCGGGGCCTGCAGCAGCCTCAGGAGGGGGCGTGGACAATCCACACTGAGAGGCGGGGCTCCATGTGACATCATCATCCTGCCACACACAGGCGGGACTTCCTGTTACATCACAATGATAAAACACAAGATGAGAAACACAAAGTTGTGACAACCAGGAAGCCTCAGAGTGAGCGGCTGACCTGAGAGGCCGGCCGGCTCCGTGCTGGGGGGGCTGCAGGTGAGGTCCAGGGGAGGGAGGGAGGAGGACAGCGGGGGAGGTCTGGATGAGGAAGAGGAGTAGACGTCCTCCTCACAGGAAGACTCGAGAGGATCCAGGGACACTCTGGAGCACTCGATCACAATGTCATGGACTTCATAACACCTCCACCTGAGAGGGGGCGGGGCACAGCGGCGACACGTTGTCATGAGAGCGACGGTGCTGACGCAGCACTCCGACTCACCTGGACGGATCCAGCTCGTAGTCCTGAGTCCCTGTAACCAGCTCCGGGTGAACCCGTATGTGTTCCAGCATGGGCTGACAGACAGAGAGGACAGATGTGAGCTTCAACACACACACACACACACACACACACACACACACACACACACACACACACACACACACACACACAGCAAGTGTTCATTGGATCCATCACCGTGGAGCAAAAACACAAACTATATATATGAC
>JAVQJX010146000.1:0-11074 GCA_036025115.1 Ambassis agassizii
ACACACACACACACACACACACACACACACACACACACACACACACACACACACACACACACACACACACACACACACACACACACACACACACACACACAAAGAGCTTTACATCTAAAGAGACTATATAAGAAGTGCAGACAAAGGATTTGTGTGTGTATGCATGTGCTTACCAGCAGAATAAGATCGGGTCACCATACAGTCTCAGTGACAGTTGAGTATTGAAAAGGCTGCTGCAGAAGAGAGATGGCTCTCTGTGAGTGAGTGAGTGTGTGTGTGTGTGTGTGTGTGTGTGTGTGTGTGTGTGTGTGTGTGTGTGTGTGTAAAAGGATCGGATTATATCAAATAAATGTGCTTGTGCATTATGTGTTTGTGTGGATGACCAACAACAGCACACAGTTCCAAAACATGTAGCATTAGATTAAGATTTTTATTTCTTAAACTTTAATTTAATTGTATCTTACATAAGCTTTGCACTGTTCTCAAACCTACTCTATACTATTAACTATATCAGACATAAATGCAATATTTTTCTCTATTCTAAAGTCAGCTTTCATTAAAAAAATGGAATTTATTCCACATTGCAGGAGACATTTTGCATAGCCGTGGTGCATTGTGGACAATAGAGCGTCATGCTGATTCAAAGAACATGATTTTAAGTAAGCCTGCCTCAATGTCCTCCCACAGAGCCCATTTCCCCCCGTGTCCTTGGTTCACACAGAGAAATGTTCATACATCTGACAGGCTATGCTGTCAATGAGAGCCCGACTTGTGCTTTCTCTCTCTTTCTCTCTCTCAGCCCGTTGCTCCCCTCCTCCTCTGACTCCTTTATTCAGCTGGCTGGAGATGAAGGTGAATCACCACATCCTAACCTGATCGGTGCTTCACATCATAGCCAACACAGCCGGAGGGCTTTCTGTAATCGATTGACTTCAGAATCCCATGTAGTTTGTACGTCAATGCTTTCATTTACGGCATATATATATGTGCCTTCAAATTTGTTTACTTGTTCTTCATGCTTGGAATTTGCATCTAATTGCCTTGGTTATAAGAAACAGTCTGAAATGTATAGGGTAACGGATGATATGCATATTTATAACTGAGAAACGCAACCAACAAAAGGCAATCAGTGACCCTCCTACATGGAACAAATACACAGTAAACATTTACTCAAGCTCCCAATTAGCACTATCACCAGCTTTCATAATAAACAATTGACAAGCCAGGTTTGTTTCCCTCTGGTAAGCAATCACTTTATACAGTTAATTACCACAATTGAGCTCTTATGAAGTTAAAGGTCTCAGATACCCTCGCATATGACGTAAAGCACAGCGTGATATTCCAACAAGCCAAAGGTCTACATTTCACACTCCTTAAGGGGAAGCCAGTAGTGAGAATAAAATGTATCAATGTAACTGTAGACAAACATCAAAACCATACACAGTTGTCATTAATTCAAAGCGCAATGCAATATTAAAACAATCCCACACACACACAGCTCAAAGTGCACTTTTTTCTTTAGTTTATGCGTTTGCTCTCTCACAGATGGTAACCTGTGACACTCACAGGAGGGGGCATGTGGGACTTGGCACTGGTAGCTGGCTATGCTGCCAGTTTCTTTTAGTTTTTTTCATTAGTCTTCTTAGCAATACCAACATATTGATTGCATATTGATTTCCATTTTCCATTCTACTAGAAGTGGAAGCAAAATACATACATAAGACAAAACAGAGAAATTCATGAGATGCTAATAAGAAAAACATTTTAGGTTTAGTTCCTCCGTAAAAAGCCATTTCATGCATATCTGTAGTCCTGGGCAAATTTTCAGCTCACTAATACGATACTGCTGACATTTATTCAGAGATGCAGTGCATGACTCCTGGCCTCCTGCTACATTTCACACAGCACAATCCACTGTCCTCTCTGTGTCTCTTCAGAGAAGCCATCAGAAAACAGTAATAAAAGAACAAAACTGAGAGTGGGCTGAGAGTGGACTGCACTGAGGAAAACTAATCTATCTTTACTCTGTATCTGCTGGCCTCAACACTCCCTGTTTTTCTTCTCACTCTCACTTTATTCAGACTCTCTCTCCCGAACAAACACTCTTGTTTTTCTTACACCTCTCAGTGACTTCAAATTTTCTTCCATCTCCCTTGGTGGGATTGTGAGAAGGACAGCTCCACATATATTAAAAGATGCAAAAAAAAAAGTTATTCTGTGTGTGTGTCTTTCAGACCTTCAGTTAGCTATGAGCCAGACAGCAAGACACACTGCAGGACTCTTCTCAAGGGACAGTTTCACAGAACAATTGCACATATAACCCTTTAACCCTAATACCCAGGGAAATCCCTGAGTGACAATGACAGACACCGATAGGCTGTAAATAATGAAAGCTCCAATACAGAAGTCAACACAGGACCTCACATTATACTTGATTTCCAAAAAAAAAAAAATGTTAAAAGCACCAGCTATACTTCAACTGTTTACCCTGCAAACAAGTTCAATCAGCTAAAGCTGGCTTTGGTGTGAATAATCTTTCGAAATGTAGCAGGTAAATTTAGAAAAAAACTGACTTAATACTAAGCACAACAAAACTAATTTCATACCTCACAGATATTTGCCATTTCAAAATGGCAAGAAATCTGTACTCTGAATTAATCACCATTCAGACTTTTGTAACTGAGGCATGACAGCAAGACCTTCAAAGACTCAGGACTGTAAACATGTTTTAGAAATCCATCTCGATAGTTCCCCGCTTCAAGCCCATGTGTGGTGCTGCATGCTAATGTAAGACAGATCTCCTCTTTGTTCTTGAAACCCACGGTGGGTATTTTTAAACCATGGAAATCATTTGCCAGCAGAGATAGTTTCATATTTCTATAAGCTACGATGGGGCCAAGTGACACATGAATATTTTAAGCAGCTTTGTGCCTATTTTAATGTGTTGTGCTGTGAACATGCTGGCAGCGGGCCAGGGCACAGGGTGTTATCCGTAATTCCTGCAATCCTAAACTAAACTCCAGTGTGCTTATAATTCAGGCTGTCAGAAAGCAAAAGCAAATAAAGTCAGTTAACTGCAAACTCCCCTTGAATTTGTTCCCTCTGCCCTTATTTGTTCTCAACAACCCTCTAATTTCACCACCATAGCGCATCTGAGGGACTAAACCATGTTAAATATTAGAAACACAATAAAGGACCTCTATGCTGGCATTGTGGAAGCAGTTAGATAAACTTTGCTTCCAACAGGGGGGATTTGTGGGGGGGTTTTGCCAGTGGGCTGAAAAAGAAGACTTGATTCCCTTTTCAGAATGAAAAACAAATGTTGTGTTTTATCCATAAATATTTCCCCACATGTCTGTATTGGGAAAATATAAACATAAGCAGGAAATAAACAAACAAAATGAGCATCTGAGTCAACAGTGCTTTCAGCAGCAGTTGACAGCCCAGGGACATACTGCATCTGCCAATGCTGTTTGCAGATAGCAGCGATAATGTTATCACTCAGCCTCACAGACGCGGACCAGGCTATGGACATCAGAATTAAAACACTGCTTTAGATTCATTGATGCATTTTTTTGTTCTTTTTTTGATTTATGAAATGTGTGTCAATAAATAAAAATCATCAACCTGTGATGGAATCAAAGACATGATGATCCGTTGCCTGTTTGACAAGAGCATGTGCTACAAGGGCAGCTGAATGACATGACACACATAAAATGCCATTAACTTGGCATATATGTCAGTGAGCTCGTATAGCCAGACAATATCCAGACCCTGTGCGAAGAGACTGGAGATGATTGGACCACAATAGGATTATTCTTTTTTCAGATTTTATATTTCACAAGATTAAATAAATAAATAAATACATATTTTGTCATACATCCATGAGAGGCTCTCCAGTATCACATGTGAACCTCATAGAAAGAGAATCTTCTCTCAGTCATTTTATTACCTCTTGTACCAGCTGAACTGACTCCATTTCTCTTTCTAACTAAATGAATTATGATTTTATAAATGGTGAACAAAGAACATAATAATTCAGATCTTTGTGGGAATTAGCACAGCACATTTGCAGCTGGTGCCCCAATATTTGTTTTTTTTTCATCCTCTCTGACACTTGTCGCTCAACATGGCGAGAGTGATGCTGCGAATACAAACGGCTGACTATGCTGTGGTGGTGTAACACTGTGTATGTTAGCGCATCTCTGTGTGTATGTGTGTAAAGGTCTCAGCCTGACAGGAGAACAGTGGTTGTACAACGTGAGCTGCCTGTCTGGGCAGAATAGAACTTGGGGCAGGGAAGGAACAGACAGACCCAGGGGAGCTGACCCCCACATTCAGCCAGCCTCCTGGAGGAGCAGCTGAGATTATCTGCTGAGTAAGCACATCCTGCAGGACAGGAAATACTCTGGAAAAGGACCAACGGGCCTCAATGTCTCTCAGTATATTGTCCTGCTATCTTCCTAGCAGCAAATACACCCACAATCACACACATGCTTTCTTACAGAGAATGGACTACATACTACAGGAAATGGATCCATCTTACAACAGAGAGACTGAGAGAGAAAACACACAGAACGTATTTGAGAAAATGTGTTGTTTTTGCTCTGCAACAGGCGCCTGAGGTGCAATGCACCCCGGTCGCTGTCCGTGGTGCTGAAAAGGCAGTTCAGCGTCCGGCTGACTGGTTCAGGACCACAGACAGAGAGCCGCGTTTCACCTAGAGCCACAGAACGCGAAGGAAACACAACAAGCATGAGCTGTACCTCAGAGCAAAGGATCTCAGCGATATGAATCACCTCTTATCTCGCACGTCTAACTAGTGATGCCAGATGCCTTGCAGATCCAGCGTGTCAGCACAGGCGACATTTTTTGTATAGTGAGATACAGACAACGAATTTAAACCTATCCATTATGTCTTCCGGTTGTCTCTCAGCCATTTAGTCATTATGACTTGAAAACTTTCCTATAGGTAACTTTGCCGTCCCCCACGGAAAACTGAATAGACGCCCGGCGTCTGTCAGACAATGTGTGAGACGGGAAACCGGGCTGAGGATGCAGCAGGAAGACACGCACATCCCGTTGCCATAGCGGCGGCTCTTGCGGACGCGGCCTGACTCTTAAACAGGACCCTCGGGGAAACTGGGGGATTGTAACGACGTGTTGTCAACACTTGATGACATCCGCTGTCACGGGGGGTCCCCTGTCACTCCAAGATGTTTTCTGTAAATGCAACAGAGAGCGGCAGAAGCAGCCATCCTGACACTGATCTAATTAAGCAGCAGACGAAGCCACAAGAGGACGCGATTTAGTGAAATACAGGCGGAAATTGAACTATTGCGAAGTTATGAAGCACCGTGTGGCAGCTACTTTTATAATCAACCTAATTATATCATCCCTCCACCACGAAACGTGGTTATTGAAGAGAAGTGGCTAATCAACTTTTAGGCTGTTGAGTTAAGTAGCCTATCAGTATAAGAGGTTGACAACTGAACCGATCCATTGTGAGAACAACGCTATTAATAAGTATACCCGTGGGATACAGCACTTCAGTGAGATTCAGGATGAAAAGCAGTGGCCGCCGTATTGATCGTCCATTTTCACAGATCAGTAATTGATCCGCACTCAGAGGGTAACGTTTACATGTAAACATTTACTGCAGAGGACATGTTGGGCAGTCAGCAGTTTAAAAGGCCACCGAGATACAGAATACAAGGCTACTCTACTGATTTTTGCAGAGCTTCATCGGCTTTCTACAGCCATGAACTGTTGCATATACTCCTTCCCTTCCGTCGTGATCTCTCATAGTAGCCAACTGTATCGGTGATTTCAAGTTTTGTGGAAAACACTGCTCATCCTTGTTGGTGTTGTGCCTAAACCCTCTAAAATAATTCTACTGCATATTCAGACAAGCTGTAAATTGTCATTCCAGAGTTCAGGTTGCAACTTAACATCCAACAGGGAGAGAGTAGGCATCAGCTTGAGCATCCAGTGAGCCACCACATAGGCTACTTATTGTGTTATTGTTTGGACATTAACGGAGAAGGCATGCTGTCATAAAGGTATTCTTACCAAATCTTAAAACGTGTGGCATCCCGCGAGAGTAACCAATAAACAGCAGCAGAAGCGGGATCAGCCTGAGGTGGGACCTGAAAACGAGACTGGTTATCATCAGATGATGGGAGGTAATCTTCATGTTGTTCTTAAAAATGCACAGTGGTTAATCCACCCGGTGCGCGGGTTCGATTCCCCCGTAATTCTTCTACGGTTGTTGGGCAAGGCAGGGTGACGGCGGCCCTGGATGCGCAAGATCACGGCATGGTCACTTGCGCTTTCCCTAAATCCATTAGCAGTCCCGGCATGATTCCTTCCCCTTCCCCTTCTCCTTCTCCTCCTTCACTGCGCCAAGAAACAGCAATCCTCGGGGTCGATGGACGGCGGGACATCCATATCGAAGGGAACGGATCCAGTGGGGAGGGGGGAGCCCAAGCATGGGCTATAGGTGAGGTGCTGGAGAGTGTTGGAAAAAGGGGCTGGAGAGCGCCAAGCAGAGGATACAGCAGCGATGTACAGCCTCCTATGAGGCGCTCTGGGTTTGCGCTCCCATTATACTGCACTGCTGCACAGGCTCTGACGTCGAGCCAAGGTTAGTATTGTGAACGCGCAGCGGAGAGAGAGGGAGAGAGAGAGAGAGAGAGAGAGAGAGAGAGAGAGAGAGAGAGAGAGAGAGAGAGAGAGAGAGGAGGGGGTGTTGAAATAGCCTACAGAAAGACAGTGGCAAGAGAGAGGGAGGATAGAAAGAGAGATGGAATGAAGGAGGGAGAGAAAGTGAAAAATAAAGGGGAAGGGAAGATAACTTTATGTTATAGGCTGTAGTTTTCTCCTCCCATAACTTGGTATAAGTCGCATTTGAAAACGTCACGGTATGTAATCCTTCCGGTCCACAAAGCCATAATATGTTCAGGATTAATGTTCGCAATACGAGCCATCAATCCAATTCCACATATCGATCAACAGCACGTCATTGATAGCGTGATCATATTATAGCTGAAGTGATGCAAAGGGTAGCCTCTGTGTGTTTATTGCCTGGTTCACTTTTCAGCACCACGGACAGAGACAAGGCATTGATTTAGTCCACACGGAAGAAAGTTTATTGGCTGCTACTACAGGCACGTTTTGCTGTATCCTGCACTTAAAGAAATAACTATACACAACTGTCCGACCTCCGCAAAGAAGCGATGTAATCTTATGCCAGCAGGAGAGCTTTGCATTACTCTGGCCCTGTCATTCAAAACTTCCCTTTCAAAAACGTCTTGTGGAAAATTTGAACCAAAAACCTTTCAACAATTTTTAACCATCACTCCAGCAATGTGGGAGGAGTGGGATGAAAGGAATTAAAATTGGCAGAACAGCAAATCCGTAATATCGACAAAAGCTGCTGAAAGGCACGAATATTTTAACCTATGCAAATAACTCCACTTTAAACTTGAAAGCCTTCCAGCAACAGACTGTTCTCAAGTGTGAACCATTCTCTGAAGTGAAGGTGTCTGGGAAAGTGGCATATACACACAAAGGCTCCACCGCTGGTTGACTTTCATGGGGAGAGACATGCAATATCTCTCCAGCCTATGTCGCACTTCTATCTGATCAGAGGGGTTCCTGTGCATTGAGAGGATGGATATCTGCAGCTCTTGCATACACGCCACATGCTATTGATTTAACACCTTATCACCGTTCTGCCCCCCCCCCAAATGAGCGTCACTTCATGGGCCAGTGGAGTTATAGTTATACAGCGGAGCCCCTGCTCAGAGAGAGGATGGAGGGCTATCTAATCCCAACAAAGATGTGAAAGGAGCTCTTTGATCGGTGCCACCAGAGTCCTGGATGAACACAGTCATTGTGTGAGTCAAGTTTCAATGGCTGGCCTATGTGTAGTAAAGAAAATTCCCACTACAGTGCCCTTTCATCATTAGTTATCTTTGCTAATGGTGTGGAATACATTGCTGTTTATTGCCCAATTGTTGAACATCATAAGACAAATGTGTGGATAAATAATGGATACTGACACCCACACACTCTCTCAGTTCAAGTGCTGCTTTGCTGTACTTCAGCAGATCTGTCAAATCTCCCCTAACAAATAAAAACTAATGCATTTAATAGTGAATAGGACGCTAGTATTAGCTAAAAGAAACACAAAGTAATTATAGGATCAAGTAGATGGTGTGAGCATTGACTTTGAACGTGTGTTGGGCGCGCGTAGGTTTTGCACACCAGCACTCTGCAGTGTGAGAATATATCAAAGAGAATGGCACTCATCATACTACCATCTGGACCATTAGCATAATTATGGAGAAATTCGGGGTTTCTGTAGAAGTCAGCAGAGCTTCACACAGCATGAAAGGAATGCTTATTGAGCTCAGGGAGAAGACATCAGCTGACAGGGGTGCTGCTTTCCTCTAAAAGTTAACGCCCTCTGGCTTAATATGAAGGCATTGCACCTGTCAGGAGCCCTCGGGTGCTGCCACAATCAAAGAGCGCAAAATGTAATTTGTGAAATAGAATGACAAATGATTCTAAATTAATACAAGTTTAAATCGAATTTGTGCATCATGTGCCAGAACGTAGAGCATGCATTTAATCTGTGTCTTGATAGATAGTCACAAGTTTAACAAACTTCCCATTCAGGATAGGATAATGTGGAAACAGTGAGAAAGGCAGAAGTGATCAGAATGGCTCACTGCCTCTTTGTAGCTTGTTGTGACGTATATGAAATTACCCCTGTGCCTTTGGGGATATGTACTCCCCCCCCCCCCCCCAATCCATGATCAAACCGTGTCATTTTTGAAGGAGACCACAAATTAGATGAGTTTATACACACCCACTCGCTTGTAACCCACGGAGGTTTCCATACGAGCTGGCTGGTGTGTTTATTCAAACGCCATTCATACACAGGGTAATGCAAAGGGGACTTTATGCAAAGCAGAGATAACCACTGCTAAAAGCCTTCTGTCATTCCCTCTCTCTCTCTTACTCTCTCTCTCTTGCTCGCTCTCTCACGCAGGCAGACTGGTGGAAAGATTGGCACAGAGAAGGAAACCATGGAAACGAGAAGCTGATGCACTTTGAATGGTAAGACCCTGAAAGAGAAGACATCCATTCACTTCAGTTGCCCTCCACTAAAGGCTCATCTCCTCTGTATTATGTTGAATGCTACAAGTTGTTTTAACATGTTTGGCTCCAGAATGCTAACAATAGCTTCACTTCATCACCCTATTGTGTCAGGAAATCGGTAGTACAGATGTCTAAATACTTTGACAATGCAGAAACACACACACATACCCTCTAAACAACAACAACAGAGCATCATAGCTTTCAGTACCACAAATACATCATAAGATTGGTACCTGTATTCAATAACAAGCATGAATATTTTGAATATTTACATATCCCACTTATGGCAAAGCCTTTAAATATAGCAAAGCTATAAGCATTGGCCTATACATCTTGAGCAACGCTGTCAATGAGATCTCCAAGACCTCAGTGGGAATACATTCTTCAGAGACGACAATTAGTCAAGTGAGACAGTAATTAGGACCTCTCTGCACACTGTCACTTCTAGTTAGTGCTGACGAATGCCCGCAACCCCCCCCCCCCCTCTCAGGCAACTGCAGTGAGGCAGACTTACTTCTGGTGCTGCGCTCTGACTTTGTAATGTGACAGCCATCTGTAACGTCTACTATGGTAATGGTATGGTAATTTGGTGGGTGCCTTTATATCTAAGAACAAAGGTAAATCTTTTCCAGATGTGGACATGAGCCATAAAGGACAAGAAACCAATCTGTGTTTCACATATGTGTAGATTAGATATATTACAGAAATCTTCTGTAATTACTTTGTTGACTTCAAGTACCTAAAACTAACAAAAAAAATATTTGTTGTGATGTGCAAACTACTTTAAAACACAGATCACATTCATTTCCCAATCTGCAATCCTCTTTAAGTAGCCTAATGTTTCTGATTTTTTTCTAAAATGGGAGTGAACACCATGAAGGTGATCAACTGCAAGCCTGTTGGTGATGGTTTTACACCGTGTTATATGATGCATCTTATGCAGAAAAAAAAACAAAAAACGTGCACCTTAAGGAAAGCAAGCAAGGGGAATGTGTTGGGGTAGCTGAGAGTGCCACAATATGGAAGGGAGGTAAACTGCTGTACTGAAGTGAACGACATGTAAAGCCGGTTTTGAAAGCACATTTAGCTTTTCAGCGTCTTGATTAGGCCTAGCTTGTGTCAACTTGGGTTGCTAATGTTTTTAGCCCACTTCTGTTAAGCTAATATAGCCTACGTCGTGCAACACAATTACGTTTTGATACGAAAGCTTATTAACGAATGGTCATTTCATTAAAGACTCACCCAAACACGTACTGCAGCGTGGTTAAAATACGACTTTTACATGTTTTGAATGAGTGGACAGGAAGACAAGACTATCCAATCAGGATGTTCGTAAGTAGTCACGTGGCGTCTCATCCTTTTAAAGCTATTTTGTCAAATAAAATCTATCTTCAATGGGCATCTTAATCGTTGTATTTTAATAGCTGTGACTAGTTACATTGGTCATTTAGTCTTCTCTATCCCCTATGGATATGACTATTTTTCACAATTCAACAGAAAAAAAAAATAGCACAGGTAATCACTAACATTATTAATAACTGCATTTCATTTAGGTCAGCAGTTCTAAGGCTCTGCTTTTGTGTGCTAATGGAAAGAGCCATTGTTATGCATGTTCTTACTCCAAGCTTTTATTCCAGTTGCAGTACTTAAAAACTTAAAAAAAAAAGACCTAGTTCGCTTGCACTATATTTGCTGTTTCTGTTTTAATGTGAGTTTTATTTCCTTTTTGCTAGAGAGCATTGTAACTGAAACACTCCAGTATATCCATATCTCACCAAACACTTATATGACATATATGAAATAAGTTCTAAAAAAAAAAGTTTGCAGTCAATGTAACGGAAGGAAAAGCTGACCCAGTTTTCCACTCTAAAATTGTCAAGAACTTCTCAAACTTCCCCTGCCG
>JAVQJX010146050.1:0-12220 GCA_036025115.1 Ambassis agassizii
TTCACAGGGAAATAGGAGGGTTTTAATGTACTAGATCTGTTATCCCACTTTCAGAAATTAGAGAGCCCAGATGTTTGATAAGTAAATGTGCTTTCAAGAAGAGCAATGCTGTCAATCAACACAATTAGTTTAATGCTTCCCAAGTAGTGTTCCATTTAATATATTAATATCTGAAGAATAAATGTTATACATTATAATTTAAATGCTATGGCCAAAGCATATTTTTATATAATGTATTAATATATATTGATGAGTTAAAAAAATAACAGTGATTAAATCAGTGATTACATAGATTGGAGGTAATCATAACGCTGTACTGAGGGGTCAAATGGTCAAGTGTTATAAACAGGCTTAGTGTATGTTCAGTGTATACCATAAGATAAGCTGCCCAAGCTTTACATATTTAGTAGTAGTCTGTTTTTGCATGACCCACTTTAAAGCTTCTGTAACTACAGTTTATTATTTTCTGTAAAATATAGGAAGAATGGAAGAAAAATATCCATCTATGATCCATACATTTTAGAATTTGGAATCTACAGAAAACATCATTGCATATCTGTTATACCCTCGACTGCAGTCATGTGGAGTGAGAACAACAATTTAATCACATTCCTTCAAACCCTGATATTTTTCTTTTATGATCAATAATGGCAGAAAATATGTTTTGCACTTTTTTTCCACTTAAGAGTCATACCATTCAGTGAAAAGCAATACAGAAATGTATCACCTAATAGATACAGGCAGATGGTTTTGTTTTTGTAAAATGGGCTGCTTCACAAAAGAGAAACAAATTTGACTTGCTCATTTTTAAATCTGAAATCAGCTTACCTCAATCTCATTTTGCTTTTGTTGCTCCTTGTCTGTAATGAGCTGTAGCTCGTGCAAGATCCGACTGGGGATTAAGGCAAAAACACAACAAAATCTAAAAGGAGTGCTAATAGAAAACATGTTTGTTGAGAATATGCAGGGTGGAAAAGGGACCGTTTTCAGTTGCTGCCTTGAGGAGCTTGTTATTTTGATTGTACAAATGGAACTTCATTAAAATAAGTGGTCTCCATTGCCACACTGTCATATTAGACAAAAACAAATAAACATACTCTGATGGTTAGAGACTGGTGCTTTGTTCTATTATTATCCTTAGTTTGTCAAACTTACAATAATAACAAAATTATTTTTAAAGTGATCCTGAAAAAGTAACATGATCTTAATGAAAAAGGCTATCTTATTATGTTACTGACTGCACTGACTGACACATGAGGAATCTTCAAGTTTATATGCATATGTAATATTATAACTTCATTGAGATATGCTTCATTTCTTGTGTGGGTCATTTTTTTAAAATATGTTATATGAATTTCATACATTTCAGTGTTGTAGGGCTGAGCTGAAGATGTACCTAAACTTTAAAGAGAGTGGGACATGTGGCACAAATTCATAGAAACAGTCATACAAAAATGAATAACATATCCATATACCTGTGATGCACAGTAAGGCAAATAAATAAACAAATAAAAATATGATTTACGATGTGACAAGTCATAAGAATGATTAATGAAACTGCGCCCTCTCTCTGGTTACGGCAGCATTGGGAAATAAATCCTACCTCTTTTACATTGTAATTCACAATAGTGCAATACTGCCCTCCTGTGGTAAACCTCTGTTACCACATAAACATTCAACATAAAAATTCATTGCACAGCCTACAATGTGAAAACTGATTTAGAAATAAAAAAAATGGAATTTAGATTTGGAAAAAAATATTAAACAACTGTTTACATTAAACAGTTTATAAACTCTAACAATTTAACAACAATAAATGACTGTAAATGATCAAACTCTTTGGACTCAGGGAGAGTACCAAAGAAAGTGTATAAAGTGGGATCATTCTGAGCAGAGATGCAGGCATTACTTTAAAAGGAACAAGGGCCAGAAACATAGGTAGGATTTATGGAAGAAGCATTTCAAAAAAGTTTAAAATTACCTTTGACTTTGCTCACGTAATAGATAATAGTAACCATCAATACTGACAATGTACAAATATGGTACAGTAAGAGGCAAAAAGTTTGTGTGGCTTTAAAAACTCAGCACCTGTCTGATGTGTGTCTGTGTGTGTGTGTGTGTGTGTGTGTGTGTGTGTGTGTGTGTTACACAGGTGTTCTCCTGTCCCTTTGGAGGTCACCGTGTCAGGGTGTGTTTACAGGACAAAACAAAGGTAGGTGTGAGTTTTCAAAGGTCAGGACTGGCATGGCAGAGAGGGAATCAGGTGTTTAAGAACATGCAGTATTAGTAGCTATTATCTGAAATAATGGTTATGGTTACTTAAGTTCTGTTGAATGTGGATACATTCTACTATGACAAAAAGGACAATAAAATATTGGCATTATGTACTTTAACATGACAACAGCATTTACTAATCTAGAGGAAAAACGGCAATAAAATACGTCTTTATGAATCTGCTCCTCTTGCTTTCAAGTACCCAGGGCGTGACGTCACTGTGGAGGGAGGAGCTACGTGTTTTTATGGTTTATTTGCAGAATACCTCACTTCCTCATCAGCTGCCATTACTGTGCTGAATGAGGGAGGAGGAGAGCCGGTGAGGGAGAGAGGAGGGACACGAGAGAAGCGGAACGGCTCAAGAAAGAAGAAAAGGGTCTCTGCTTCTGGAGGATATAATTGTGAAGGGGCCTCGTAGCGGGAGGAAGCGAGCTGCTGGGAGGCAGGAAGATCAGCAGCGGCTCCATGGCTGCTAACGGTGTGGACCAGGATTTGGCCCGCAAGAGGCTCCACTCAAGGTAGGAACAAACAGAGGGGGACAATCCCCTGTACCCTGTCTTTAAATGGTGGGGGAAACGGCTGGAGAGACACACAGACAGGGAGAGAGGAGCGCAGTGAGGATAATAAAAAGCTGCCAGCTCAGGGCTTTAAGGAGGAGCTAGGCAGGGGGGGAGACTTGACCAGGCAGCTTTCACTGATTTAAAAGCTCCAGATTCAGCCACAGATGCAGCCAGAGCCCAGATCCAAGCCTCAGTCCTGGCTCGGGTCATTGAGCTGCTGTGGCTGGAATGAACAGACTAAGAGGAGCCTGTTCATGAGATGTAACAAGGATTTAGTCCACAGGTTGGACACATCGTCAGCAGCACACATGCCTTTAGATTATACAGTGTGGGTGCAGAATCACAGCACACACTGGATGAAACATGAACACAAGCCTGTCAAAGCTTTTACACAGTCAGTGTGATGCTCCTGTCATGTACACATGTTCACTATTGTCTGTGTTGTTGCCCTGTTTGCTGCCCTAGCTCCAAGCAAATGGTAATTCTAATTGGAAAAATAGAATTAATTCACTATCGGAAGTGTATTGATAGAAGTTAAGTCCATTTGTAATATTAGGAACACAGAAAATAGTCAAACTAACATGGAACAAAACAGACTTTTTCATGTGTAAAACCGCACTGTGACTGTCCACCCACTGGCCCCTGTATGTCTGCAGGGAATGTTAATAACTGCTGAGCCGAGGAGTGACATTCATAAACCCCCTGCAAGGTCTCTGACATATACACACACGTGCACAAAATGGAAAGATAAACACACAGGGTGAACTGTAGTGCAATTGCCTTTCCTCTATTTTACAAACAGAATAAGTCAATACATAACCTTTCAACAATGAGGGTTTGTGTGTATGTGTATGTGTTTACACGCACTCTTATTGCATATAGTTTCCAAAAACCAATGAGACATAAAAGGGAAATTATCTGGAAGGTCTTTTTGAAGAGATAATTCCAGAAAATCCTTTTGTTTGGTTACTAAAATGAAAACATTGTCTTGCATTAGAGAAAATCTGCACTGGAGAATTTAAGCTTGTGTGTTTGCTTACAGTATATAAGCGATTTTACTAAATTATATGATAATCAATGGAATGGAAACTACAGACAGCCTCGTGTCTTAATCTTTGTGCTGACTAATGGCGGAATTGGCCACATTATTTTAAAGGCAATGTTCCTTAAAAGTCAAGGATACACACCAGAGAATGGAAACGCTGAAAATAATGTGAAACTGAATGGAAAACAAAAAATCTAATTCCTACATTTTATAAACCAAATCCTGCTTCCACTTTAATTTTGGAATCAAAAACCCTTTGCAATAAAGCAATTATTGGCCCACAATTTTTGACATCCTCTTATTTTCTCCTGCTCCCTTTTGTTTTTAGAGCCATAGTTTGACTCTGCCCAGTTTATACTGCTGCAAAAGCATGATTAAGAAAAGCAGAGTTACAGGGAGTGAAAAAGAAAGAATAAAGGAGAATCAGAGGAAAGAAGAAAGACTGAGACTGCTCTCCTCTAACCGAGAGAGACACGCACTGAAAGAGGAAAAACATTCCTCGAGAGTTTCTCTTTGGTTTCCCTGACAACAAGCCATGGCACTGTAATTATGCTGGATTACTACTCTGAAGACAGTGTTTGTTATGGGACAAAGTAGACCATTGAATATAAAATCCATTGATTAAAATGTCAGCAAGACAAAAATATTAAACATTAAGTAAGGGAGCTTGAAAATGGCATCTGTCAATGTGGACTTATTTGTAGTGTTTTTGGATTGCATACAGTATTCACACTATTAAATTCTTTCTATTAAAAATATTTTTAATATTTTTGTGCATTTTAAACTGGTAAATGTATTCAATTCTGACACTGAAAGAATGCAGTATGTGCAGGAGTATATTGGAGCATTTTGTTGACAGTCATGTTTTAGAGAATAAAAATGACACGCTGATTTTCTAAAAGAAAGTTTGTATTAAGGCACCCCAGTGAATCCTCGCAGCTTTTTAGCTTGTGAAGGCTTGTTTAGCCCAAAACAACTTGCTTATATCACTACTGACCTTCAGGAAGGAAAAAGTCCAACTATTTCTCTGTAGCCTACTTAATGTTCCTCTGTCACATATCAACATTGGGTACTCATTATAAAGAATAATTGTTCACATTGTGCTGTTTTTCAAACATGATATAATTAAGCTCACATCCAGGCCTCCCAAACGTACTCCATGAAACCTGTCCAGTAAGTTACATGTACTTCTTGCTGCCATGGTAACAGCACAGGGTGATTGTCTCTCTTCAACCACAGGCAGGCTATTGTGGGATGAGTGTCTCCCAAACAGACCAATTAGAAGGGTAATCAGAGAAGAGAAAAAACAGATTCATTCTTACTCCAACCACAACAATGTCAAGAATGAAAGTCGTTTCTGTTGTGGAGACTTGTTGTGGTTTTGACATTTTTACATGTTCATAAATTCTTTTTCATATTTAGCCCTTTTAGCTCCAAAGATATTTTATGAAATGAAGTTTGATTTTGATTGAACAGCATGATGCAGACTCTAACTTTATAAATACACATTTATAATCATGTGATTCTTTAAGACTTCATCCTTTTCCACAACCTGTTTAGGTGTTTTATTGTTAAGTGGTGGTTAAGTACGGCCCCATCACCGTCTGTGACTCCACTTACTATCCTTAAGAGCACCTCTGTAGACTTGCCGTAACTTATTGCTGTTAGGCTTCCAGGAAACCCTTGCAAAACATTGGCATTAATACTCCATATAGTGATTGTGGAGAGACAGGAGGCCAACTTTTCTAAATATTCTATGAAACTGCACTGACCTTGTACCTTGTCAAACCGAATCCTTAGGGGCCTGTCTGATTTGGTGAATTGCTCAGATGTGGTTCCTGGAATTATCATATCATGGCATGAGAGTTTCCACTGAAAGATTACAGAGCTGTTTCAGAAGAGATATTTTAAGTTCACCATGAAGATGACATTTCCAAGGATGCTTATTCACAGTGGTAGCTACAGTCCATATGAGGACCTTTGTCTGTGTTTGGCTTTTCCTTTCTTAAAGATGTGTTTCTCTGTAATGCCACCGGAACACCAGCACCATTGTTAATGTACCGTTTTCCCTACTATGCCAAGCCAGATGTCAGCTGTGAGGAAGGCCTAGTGTGTAGACACTAATCGGTGTGGATGTACTATAAGTGATAGAACAAATGTGTGCTTTCTGTCAATGAAGCAAAGTTTACACAAGAGAAACTAGTAGAATCAGTCCATTCACTTAACTGAAATAAAATGTTGTGAGCAGTCAACTAATCTGTAAGCCCCACCCCTCCACTAAGGCTCTTGTTTTTTGAATATCCCTCCATCTTGCAGGGCAATGGGGATGAAATAATGCCCTAGTCCATATAAACAGTTATATTGTTTTGTCACAAATGCATTTGCATTTGTTTCTTGGGTATTATCCATTTAATGGGCCCCTTGCCTCGTTTTTACGCACAGTCGATTTGTCTTGGCTGGCAACCTAATAATGTTTCTGCTAGTGTCAGCAGACGGTTGGATTAGTCTGGGCCGCTCACTGTGCTGTATGGTGACTACCAAGGAGGTGCAGGTCCAGGGATTAGTGACTCTCATCCTTTCTCTCGGTCTCTCATTGGGACAACAGACAAGCTTCAAGGAATTTATTTCATTTTGTCAGTGTGTACCCCTGCTCTTCTCCAAAATGCTCTCCACCTCTCTCAAAATGTGGTTTATAATGTAGAACAGTGGATGTCGTTGCCGCTGAGGACTGGCTGAAGAGAGAGGACATGCTTCCTATGGGGATTATAACAACATAGTAGACATGAGAGTAATGGACATCTCTTGGATCAGTAAATCATGACCTTTGTTGAATAGATGTTTTTGCCAAGCAATATAACTGGAACTGTTCTTTCGTGGAATTTTCTACAATTCCCTTTTGGACATCTTGGCTACAGGTGTAGGGGGTTTGCAGTTGAGTTTCTGGAACGTTCTTGAGGACTTGAAAAGCAGATGTTTTTCTTGGCCGGTTTGGGACTGTGGTCAGAAGTTCCTATTGGAATGTATCCAGGTTTGCTGCAACATTGCTGACACTGTGGGTTCTACTTAATGGTTTAATAGACAATATGGACTTCATATGGGATCACAGTGTAAAAACAGAGAGGGACTATTGGCTGAAAATTCCATCTGAATGAGCTGATATCAGTGAAAAGCAGCATTTTGTTGTAAGTGAAAAGTGGACTGTTGTAATGAAGTGATTGGATGTAGCTAGTCTTGTTAAACACTACCCTCATGGCATCTGAGCCGTGCCCTCTAACAGGAGCAGAGAGAGCAATGTGTAGGTTGGTCCACCATGGACCCCGTCCTCAAGCTATGCTCCGGCCGTTACACTTGGAGCTCCAGGTGTATGTGGACAAAACAAGATCAAGGCAAAAACACAGGTACTGACTGAAAAGAAAAGTAACTGCTACTTTTACTTCTACTGTCACAAATAAATGCTTTAGAGGCTAGAAAGACCAATACATTAGCATAGATCGTTGGAATGAAAGAGTCATCTTGGTATGCCTCTCTGTGTTGTACTCCTAAAACAGATTAGATTCAAGGATAATCCTTGCTTAACTTTACATTCTAGTACCTTATCTGGAATTTAGAGCTGCAACCAAATTGGCTGGGCTTTAGTTTATCCCAGATTATACAACGAAACTTCGGTTTGAATGTTTGTAGTGTAGTGAACCATGCATACTTACAATATTTTACAACAACATCAAATACCAAAAACAAATTTGATTGCTTGAACTAGCAGTTGCCATGGTAACGACATTGCTTTTGTCTCTTTGTGTTATTCTTCAAATCAGCCCCCTCACATATCTGCACACATCTTTGTCCTGAATGGTTGTCTCAGGATTGATTGGCATTTTTTCCCCTCATGTTGTCAGGGACTTTGATGAGTATTGAACAGTGAATTAACCGTCTTCTTCAGCTGACCATAGCCAACCATTCTTGCAGAAAGGCGTATATTGATTGAAATCAGGCTGAGAAACGGTAATGAGCAAAAAGGTGCTACACCTTTTCAAGGTGCTAATCATAAAGCTTAGCTTAGATCCTGTTGCTGGGGCAACTGTTCACAGAAATGGTTACAGAACTTGTTGTCATGGTGATTCTTCCAATCTGTTTCTTTCTCTTTGCACTGTCACTGTAATAGTTTCCATATTACTATGCATTCTGATGATTCTGGTACATGTATACTAACATTTCCCCTACATTTTTTTTATGCACGATTCAGGATGGAGGCCTCTTGTCTGGAATTGGCTTTGGAAGGAGAACGGCTGTGCAAGGCTGGGGACTTTAAAGGTGGGACAGCGTTTTTTGAGGCAGCTGTGCAGGTTGGCACAGAAGAACTGAAGACCCTCAGTGCCATCTATAGCCAGCTGGGAAATGCATACTTCTATCTGAAGGAGTACGGAAAAGCATTAGAATATCACAGACATGATCTTACCTTGGCCAGGTGAGGAGAATACTTGTCATTGTCTTGTTTTGAGCAGTCAAAATATCCACTGCATAGTAATGTAAGATCTTTATACAAAGGACAACAGTATACTGGATATGTTTTCAAACTGGTCTGTAATCCCTGCATAATTTAGTTTTAAAAATGGATAATAATTAGCCAAATAACTGTTCCTATAAAAGGAGGTACTATGTATGCTAATGACTCTATAGGTGGCCCCATAAGAGTCAGGAGTCAGGTCACCATCTCCAGTTGATTCTGTTTAATACATGCATTTAAGACCATCAGACATTTTAATTTGATAATAATGCAAATTAAAGAAAAAGTGAGGGGGCTTTTGTATAGTAACAGCCGACAACGACCAGCTGGATATTTAGCTGGTGAGTAATCTGGTCTCCTGCAGTGAGTGCAGCTGGTACTTCAGCAGGGAAGTGATTAAAGACCCCAGGGAGATTTACCTTGTTACATTACAGTCTCACCAGGGCCACTGGGAGCTGGTCCCAGGAAGTAAGCAATTAAATATTAAAAATGTACCATGCAAACATTGCAATTAAATCTTGTTATAGATGTTGTTTAGCTACATGAATAACATACAAAAATCATGGTCTTTGTTCCCACAGCTGACATGCTAAAAAGTCCTCTGTTGCTTTCTCAGAACAATAGGAGACAGAATTGGTGAAGGGAAAGCCAGTGGTAACCTTGGTAACACATTAAAAGTGCTGGGACGCTTTGATGAGGCTGTTGTCTGCTGCCAAAGACATCTGGATATTTCTCAAGAGCAGGGTGACAAGGTAATGTTTTGTCCAAAAAAGTTACACAAATATACAAACCTACTGGAAAAACTAGCAGTAAATAAAGTTGTCTTTCATTTATTTTTTATGTATGCATTTTTTTATGTTACAGGTTGGAGAGGCCAGAGCATTGTATAACATTGGGAACGTGTTCCACGCAAAGGGTAAACAGCAGTTGTGGGGTTGCACCCAGGAACCCGGGGACCTTCCTCCTGATGTCAGGGACACATTGCAAAGGGCTACAGGTTTTTACGAGTAAGTACTGTCAACTGTTAAAGTGAATGAAATTGTATAGATTTTCACAGATACTCTGGGCTTTAATTGGACTACATGCACATTTTGTTGTTGCCTGGATAAATACAACATAATAACAGCTCATCTCCACTGATAATGATCCCCCACTGAAACCAGTAGTTTATAATTAGATATTAATGCCAAGGTGGGGAAACATGTACATGATATAAATGTAATTAAGTGGAAAAAACAGTAATAATCTACACATAAAATATTCCAGTATCTCTTCTCACACCATGCATATTTAAAAACATTAAACCTACGATTGGACATACAAATATTATAAATTATATTATTTATGTGCTAACATCTCCTTTGTAGGATGAACTTATGTTTGGTCAAAGAGCTTGGTGACCGAGCTGCTCAGGGGAGGGCGTATGGGAATCTAGGCAACACCCACTACCTGCTGGGTAACTTTGTCGAAGCTATCAAGTTCCACCGTCAGGTGAGAAACTTCTGAACTTTTATACATGCGCTCGACTGTAGTGCACAGTTATCAGTTTTGTTGATGTGCCAGGACAAAACAGCAGAGTGACCTTGCATCAGCTGAACTGTATGTTGACACTGCCTTGTCAAAACCACTGACATACACATTAGCTGCTGGTGGCTGGTGTACATTCTGTCCTGGCCGGGAAACTTGCTGCATGGCGTTGTACTGTTCAGCATTGTGTGTGCTTGTGGTAGCTTCCACATAATTTGGTTTACTGTTGATGTGACCAATCATATTTGCATGCCCTGAGCTGTTAGTTTATAGGTGCAGCCAGTCAGACTAGACTACAGTATGTCTGATTTTATTCACTGAGAGAAGATTTGACCTAGTTTGCTCTGCACAGACACAGTCTAAAATTTTACATGCAAAATAACAAGTCTTGCCAATGCACATATCAGAGAGAAGGAGGTCTGAGCACAGATGCAAATAAATAGATTTTGCTTGATTTTCATGTCTGCCATTGTCTGAATAAAAAACAGAAGCATAAAATGCAGCATAGAAAATAGAGGAGATGTTTTTATAATTTAAACTAAGCTCACTATTTTACAGTGTGCACAGATTGATTGCTACTTGTAGAGAGAAAAAAAGGAAGGGAATTGGTTTCACATTGAATCACTGGAAAGTATGGCTTCAAGCTCTCCATGTTTCCTGTCACTCTCCATTGTACATTATGTTTCCCTGTGTGAGAGATCTAGCCTTTCCTCTCTTCACCATTACAAATATTTCAGTGTGCCACAGAGGGGTGCACCCTGCTTATAAAGCGAATCAGAGGGGCTGATTTGATGTAACAGTGTGCAGCCAGTGTGCAGCAGCAGCAGCACCTCTGGTCTTTAAATAATGTGTCCAACAGAGCTTGAAAGTCAACTTGAGTCGGAAAAAGATGTCAAGTAAAGAATGAATTGAAACATTTCTCTACAGTGAAACTGAACATGCTGTCTTGCTTTTGTTTGACCTTGCTGCTTTCTCATTTACAGAGATTGTCCATAGCTAAAGAATTTGGGGACAAAGCTGCTGAACGGCGAGCTTACAGCAACCTTGGAAATGCCCTGATATTCCTGGGACAGTTCAACACGGCTACAGAGTACTACAGGTGAGGGCATAGGGCAGTCTGACATCTAGTGGAGGAATAGAGCAAGCAAACTCATTTCAGCCATGGAGAAAATGTGATGTATTTTTGGCCATCCTCTCTCTGTGTCTCTCTCTTTCATACCCCTAACACCCCACCCCCACCCTCCTTTCTTACCCTCTTAGTCTTAATTCTTTACTTTGATTTGCTTCTCACCCTCTAGGAAAACTCTGCAGCTGTCCAGGCAGCTGAGGGATCAGGTGATGGAGGCGCAGGCCTGTTACAGCCTGGGGAACACCTACACTCTATTACAGCAGTATGAAAGGGCCATAGACTACCATCTGAAACACCTGTACATAGCCCAGGAGCTTACTGACAGGTAGAGAGCACAAATTAAAAAAACAAAAACAAAAAACAAATGCTTGAGCAAAGAAGCAGTGTTCACCATTCATGTGATTTTTGATTTCGCTATAGAGTTGGAGAGGGCCGTGCCTGCTGGAGTTTGGGAAATGCATATGTGTCTTTAGGGAACCACAAACAAGCTCTCCACTATGCTCGAAAACACTTGGAAATCTCTAAAGAAGTGAGAACATCAGTTCATCTTTGATGGAGTTAAGGCCATTTGCTTGGATTTCATGGCTCCTTCATTTCTTCCTCAGATTGGAGACAGAAATGGGGAACTTACGGCCAGAATGAACGTGGAGCAGCTGATGGAGGCGTTGGGGGTCAATGAGAGCGACCTTTCACCTTCTAGTTCAGAGTTTGAGATGCAAGGTAAATGTTTGCCGTATGTAGTAGCAATAATGTTTAGGGAGCCATCAATTTATGGTACTTTATATTACGTACTGCACAATGAATGTGAACCACTTGATCATCATAAAAATATCTTTTCATCTGTTTTCCAGCTGGCTATTGTTTATCCATTTAGTTCATATCAGGCCACACTCTTCTCCACACTTGCTCTCACATAATCTGATTTCTTGAATGTTGTGTAAGCAAGCTGCTCCGTTTCCTTAATCATGGAATGGGAAAGGGTGCGGCAGATTAGAAAACCCAGTATTGTGTGTTGGTGTGCGTCTTAATGTGTATTGAACCTGTTCTTCATATTTGATTTAAGGAAATTCTCTACCTGACTTTCCATTTAGTCAGATAAACAACAATCATGGAAGAGGTCTAGGATATTGATCAATAATTAATGAGCATTCACATTACACAAACATTCTGTAGATTCCACTCTT
>JAVQJX010146062.1:0-12504 GCA_036025115.1 Ambassis agassizii
GCGCGCAGTGCGCCACAGCCGTGCGCACTGTTCCAGATAGTTTCTCGTGTGCACCATATACTTTCTCGTGCGCACCAGATAGTTTCTCGTGTGCACCATATACTTTCTCGTGCGCACCAGTTAGTTTCTCGTGCGCACCAGATACTATCTCGTGCGCACCGGATACTTTCTTGTGCGCACAACAAAATCATTAGAATTTTTCTTTCTTCAGTGTCCCTTTACGGGCTCCGTACATATTTGCATATGCTGTGACTTTTCTGCAACTATACAAACATTTCAAACCACCATGCATCCCATCGCTGTGACTGTTTAATATGCAGAGACACACCTATTCTCAGACAGCCAATTTAATCCATGTACCAACACGGTCAGACGGGTATCTGCAATATATTCTAATTCATGGCACCTAGTTCTACCACATTTGTTTGCTTCATGCAATAAAATAAATCAAGAACATGGTATTAAAAAAAATTGAAAATACTTAAAAAAAAGGTATGTATGCCGGTACACAACAATGGGTTAAAACTGGCTTTCATTTTCATGCAACAAATCAAAATTGAATTGCTTTTTTTTTGCTGTCTGTAATAAACAAGTTTCTCACTGGTAGCAGTTCATGACTGTAAAAGGGAAATATCAAATCATTTTAATCAAATCATTTTGAATAGAACATGTATTTTGCACTGCATGTTAAAAGGATATACTGACATCTGCCCAAAGTGAACATTGATAAGTAGACCTGATGTTCTCTGCAATAAGGTGGAAACATATGTGTGTGTATTCACGCTGACAACCTCCATTAACATTACTATTAATAACCCATTAAATGCCAAAACATGCAAGTGGATGGGACACATGTATCACCATTGTGATGGCTGAATCTATAGCTGGTTGTTTGTTTTACATGAATATTTCATCGCTCTCCCTCCTTAACTATGTAAATAAACAATACACATGTATATGGCAATTAAACTGATTTCTAAAGGCCATAATTATTATTGTCTTTTTTTTTTCAAGAAACAGCACAGGCTGACTAATGACGAGCTGTTTTCAGTGCTCACTGTCCAACTGATTCACTAAAAAGCCTCTATTCACCATTCAACCTGTATAAGTATTCGAAAATAGTGACAAACCTTCAATTTTAATACATCACCACCTTTTGATCATTTAGGAGCATTTGTGGGAGGCATCCCTCACCTTCAAACAGTAAAAGCTATCCACCACAATTTGCATTATTCTATGGAAAATCTTTAGACCCAAATAAATCACATCTCTTCATTAAAAATGTCAAGGAAATGAGAGGTGTACATGTGAGCAAGTCTTTAGAGCTTTATTTTGATGATGTGCTTCAGGCAGACCCATCAGCAGTGGTGAAAAAAATAGAGATCTTATCCCTGGCTTATAATGAATTATGTAAATCTCCGCCTTTCATGCATACAACGATACTATCTGCAACTCTCCTCCTGTGAGCTTATTATCAGCGATTACAAGCTTCAGTCCAATAGTTATGATCTGGTTGAAGTTATTGTCCAGAGCAAAGGGTCAAATGTCCGAGGCATTAATCCAACAAAAGAGTCTTTATGATGAGTGAAATGCTAGAATTTAAGAATCATGTTGAGATTATACTTTTTGTTCCATTTTCCAAACATATTAATGCATTACCACTGAAAGTAGACCTGTCTTTAGTTCAATCATTTCTATGGGAGCATGTAACATCTGCTACTGTACACCACATCTGCATCTGGCACATGTGTCCAAAGGCAACCTGCTGTGAAAATGTGTACTGGACATAATCTCCCTAAGTTAGTCCCAATGCACTCCTGTGATGGTCCACAAACTGTTCAGATGTTGGCATTGCCATTCAAATGCAGTTAGGCCAACTGGGATACGGGAGGTATCTGCCAAATGTTGGATAGTTTATTATGCATCAGCATGTATTGAAGAACAGCCTGATTTCCATTGCTGTGATTATAGACAAAAGGAAAAAATGGTACAAAAAGCTAAAATTGGCTGGGATGCATTAAGCAAACAACACAATCAGCCAAAAGAAATAAACACTGGCATTAGTGTGTGGATAATTAACGTGTCACTGTATGAAACCCTAATAGCAGAAGAAAACTGGTACTTCTTTTCTTCCGTTGTTTACCCGTTCCATTCTTGGATCCAGACCTTTCCAAAGTTGATGTCCCTCTTTGCTTTTCAGCCCATTTGTTTAAATCTATCTTCTTTATTTTCTTTCTTCTTTTTTTTTTTAGGAGAAATGGAAATGTGACGACAGGAATTAATTCTGCTCCTTACCACTTTGTGTATCTGTGATGAACATGAGTAATCATTTTGTTTAGTTGATGTCCTCCTTTGCAATTTCAGCATATTTTCCACTGTTTGGGTGTTGCAGCTTTGCTGTCCTCAAAAAATGTCCTGTCCTATTCTGTGCTGTGTTTTGAGTGTATTTCCTTTTATATAAGCTGGTGTGGTGTGCATTAAGCTGGGTGGTGTTTTGTGAGGGGCATGTCACCATATTTATATTTCTGTAAAACAAATGGAGGCCCATTAACTGTCTGCAGGTTTGTATCAAGCTTTCAGCCAACAGAAGCCACTTTTCTTCTCAAAGTGTGTATCAAGATTCTACAAAGTCTTACTTTAATCACCTGAGTGTCCATGTCTACCACCAGCAGACACTGCTACATGTATAGACATCATCCACCGAACAACCTGCATACCAATTCACTGGATAATCTACATGATCCTGCTGGGACTATGAGGACACTGATGCTGTAAACAGTGTGCATGGAAGCAGAAGGTGGTCACAAGATCCTTGCTGGAGCAAATACAAACCCTAGCTGGACGCCTCACAGGTCATTTCTGTTCTTTGGTCTGTTTTATCAAGAGCTTCAGCCATCATTCATCATCATTGCTTGACTACTTGTCAGTCCAGGTTACAATTACAGTAATGTTTGTCTTAACTAAAAATCGCACCAAATAATACTTCTGAGACACATTTTCATTTGTGTTTACTCATCATAATGAGCTGCAGAAAAGTTTTATTTTGAAACAATACGAAAAGAAAACCATCAGATCCTGACGGCATTAGAAGTCACTTCAATTGCAGCTGTTGACAGAAATGTTGTTTTGTTCCCACAATGAGATTTCATATTGATGTTTGGTAAACCATAGAGAGCCAAAAGCATTTTCAAACTTTAATAAAACTGACAGACTGTGATAAGAAAAGAGATTTTTCTTCTAGTTAGTGTTGAATATCACATTCACTCATCTAAAGCTTTGCAGACAGCACGGCTCAGAGAAAGGTGTGTATACTTGGAAATACTGAGTAATGACACAGCTTGCAATTAGATAAATCCACCCGTTCAAGTATCAGGAAGTGGACAAATGTGCAACATATTCAGGCCACCTGAAAACACCCTAAAAATATCAGTTAACAAAACTACAGACTGCCGATTCCATCTATTTCATCTGCCATCAGTGAGCTTTAGTTTTAACCTTAGTTTCATGCTAGTTATTGTAGGTCAGTAAGGGGACAAGTGTGTGTGTGTTTAAGTGGAGGCTGGCAGACAGCAGTCAGAGCAGGAAAATGTGGCAAGACAAATGAGGGGATCGTGGCTTCAAGCCTTGGGCAGCACACAAGCCTGATAGATGGGTGAAGACTGACTTAAAACGTCTGGGTTATTGATGGTCACCCGGTGGCGTTAAAAATACATCAGAGTGCTGAACGACACAGGCACACACACAGAAATCTCCTCTGAGGTGTTTTTTTTGTCTCGCCTCACAAATTGAACTTTAAAAAGTTTTGAACCTGATCAAGGGTTCACTTTGTACAGACTAGTTTAATAATCAGTGTGTGTGTGTGTTACCAACTGCATTTCACTGAGACAGACACCAGACCAGACAAACACCAGAGACACATACTGTAGACGGTGTTGTCCTATGTCTAAAACCTTAGTTTTTAGAATAAATGCTATAGAATTTAGGTGAGGTAATTCACTTCATAGAATCACTCACTTATTTCAATTCAGTTTCTTTGAAAATGATTTGCTTATGTAGCATACTAAAGCCTTAGGCATCTGTGTGCATGGCGTTAGCCTTGATAACATTTTGTTCACTATTGGTTTATTGTCTTATTTTTATGCATAATTAGAAAGCTTAGATTCTCTTAATTTTAATACATATGAATAATAATAATAAAAATATTGCTCTCTTATAGCTGCTATCATCAGTGCCTCAAAATAATAGGCATCATTGGTACTTTTCAAATTGAAAGGTACTGTAAGTATCGGTTCTCCTGACATCCCTACTCTGAACATCCAGAAAGTTATTTTATTAATACAGCATATGGGAAAGTTCTGTTGTACTTCCTACACTACACCCATGCAAGCAGGTACCACACAGCATCACAGTGCTCACTGACACACACAGACCTCACAATATAAGTGTGAGCCACATGACATCTGAACTCACACAAACACGTGTGATTTAAGCTGTGTAAAGTCACTTTCGGTGTCTTTTCTCAGAACACACACACAGAGAGTGCATGCTCATTTACACAGAGATGCACATGAGCTGAAATAATCTCAGATCACACAGAACAACCCTCAGACAGAGCATAGGTTAGCTGCTGAACTTAAGAAGGGTTCAGTGAACCCTGCCTCTTAATAACAAGGGTCCACGTCAGATTTTATTTCCTGTGTGACTCTTTGCCCTGCCTCTGTCACTTCTTCTTTTCTCTCCCCTGTGATTTTCTCCTCTTTGTTTCTAGAGAAAAGTCTCAATGTGCATTTTTTTTTGGTTTTTACAGAACTATTTCAATGCAAAAATAAAAAAGAAAAAGCAAAATTTAGAAGAAGTTAATCAATTGGTACTCACATCTATATTTATGTACTTGTGAGCAGACATTTCAAAGAAAATAGAAAACAAAGAATTATTGAGTCATGCTTCAACATCACGTAGAGCAAGTATGACTGTTGAGTTTTCTATTTAAATGAACAAAGGCCACCTGTTTCTGGGGCAAATAGACAACCTGGATCATGCTGTGAAGCGAAAGCACACCCACGCTCACATATTAATGGAATCTTTACAGAGTCACAAGAAAGATGTTTTTCCCTAATTTCTCCATCTGACTTCATTCCTTATTAAGTTATTGGTGGTAAAGTGGGGCGAAGTGTCGTGGCTGAGAAAGCCAATTATCTCCTCCAGTCCTCTGAGACCTGTCTTTAATTATCAACTTTTTATAACTCTGGTCTTAATGATATAGCCGTCGGTGTCTGCGTCTGTCTCTCTATGGTCTTTATGTCTGGATTTTCTTTGTCTGTGGTTTGATAACTGTTTTACGAAACAGCCTGTGGACTGAGTGTCTGACATTCTAACCTTATTTTAACATCCTGTCTTTACATACTGTACATCTCCAGCCTTAGTGCACTCAAAGAAATAACTTTAAATTCCCCAAAAGTTCCCCAACCTTTTTTTCTGAAAAAACACACAAAATATTACTTTTACTTAAGAGACAAGCCAGAGATAAAAGATCAAATAAAATCTGAGCAAAAAAACTACTACTAGAGCCCTATTTGAAAATTGTTTTTAAAAATATTTTCTGTCATATAAAAAATATTCTCCCCATTTAGTTACTCTCAATGTCCCACATGATAGATAACAGTAATTTTAATTTCCTGCCAGAGTGGCATTCATGGTCCTGAGTTAAGCCATGTTTTACAGCTTTAAAGGGATATTCCTACCTCTTAAATGGGGCCAGAAACCAAACAGGGCCATTTGGAGAGGTATTTATTTAAATGTTGCACAAAATGGTGATTGTTAATGAAGAAAGAATGAAATGGCCCCTGGGGGTCTGCCACCAAGACACCCGGACATACCTAAGAATCAGTGTTCCATTTTACTGCTCATTCTTGGCAAGCGACTAAATTTGTCCTGGCAACAAGAGGTACTGATGTAATCAAAGTGCACTTAGACATCTGGACCTTGGGCAACAGCTCGTGGCAACACATGGAGAAAAGTCACTTAACCAGTGCTGATTTGTCGTTATGCCTGTGATGCTATTGTGATTCACAGTGAAACGATCTGCTGTTTTCACAGTACATATTTGAAAGGCTATCCACATATAATAACCTTACATTTTATATATGTCTCAAGTAAAACCTGCTTCCAGGCTGTGAAAAGTTGAATCTGGCTCTCCAATCATAAAACCATTCTGCTACTGTTAATGTGACAAAAATGGCCTCTGTCATAAATCTGACAATCTATAATGGGAGATTTCTTTTTATGTTTAAATATGCATGTACCATGTACTCTTTGGCTCCTCCATTGGCTACTGACTGTAATGTTGGTTCCTTCTTTTTAGCCAATAACTAATTTAAATAAGTATTTGAACACAGAACAGCAAGGTGATGTGAACTAATCAAGGTAATAAGTCACAAACCATCTCTGTGAAAAATGGATTTAATGAGTACTTTTAGTTTAAAGTTGGACATGGAGGAGGTTGGGTTTATGACCAATACTGTAGCAAATCACCATAAAGTACTGTGGACTTCACTCAGGTGTCTTTTTTAATCATTTGCAATCGAAGAGTTAAGCCTAAAAACTAATTAAGATTACTTAAAAACAGGTTAAAGGTTAGACAACAATCTTGTGTTATGATTTCCTGAGAACGGGCTAAAACAGCTCTTTTTCAGAGGTCAGCCCAACCTATTAAAGTCAAATATACACAAGATCATGTTTTTGAAAGTCTTCATGGATTTCCAGTTGAAATTTCAGGGGTGTCCTTGCTCACTGATAATGGCAATCAGCCTTTTTTATAGTTCATGTTGCCACCAGTGCAGTCACAGGCTCTCAGACTCTCAATCTTGAAAATTCTTGGCTCTGCAGTCTGACATTACATGATGATACGTGTCATGTGTCTCACTGCTGCTCCTTGACTCCGTCTTGCAGAAGGAGATGACTGAGAGATTATTCATTGCAGGATAATGACAGTACAGCAGCACAAGCGCCAAAGGCTCTTGATAGACTGCCAGACAGAGCAGTCTGCATCTGTGTGTGTGCGAGTGTTGATGGTTTACCAAGCAGAATGAGTGTCTAAAAGACTTGGAAGTATCTCTGCCTGCACTTCAAAATAATTTGGAGCTCATTCAGACTCAATTTGCTCCAGAGAGCAAGAAAAAAAGCAGGAGCTAGAGATAAAGAAAGACAAAATGTCAGGCAATAAGCGAGAGAGTGGGAAAGGTAAACTGAAAAACAGAAAAAGAAAGAGAAACAAAGCTGATTTATTTGCTTATCAGCAACTTCACGTGTGACTGATTGAGTAAGTGCTTATCAGAAATGGGTGCTGCACTTTTCAAGGACATGTTAAAATAACATCAACACACACTGACTTTATTGCCCTCTCCTGCCACCTGCTCATCTCCCTGCTGACTCTTGAGATGTTATAACTGTGTTCTGTGTTCAGAACGTCGTGGGCACAAAACCCCATAAACTAACACCCTCATATGGATACACCGAGTATATCCTTAGGGGAAAGATTGTGGAAGATGTAACGGAGAGTAGGCACATTTTAGCAAGATCAATGATTGGTTGCATGCTGGGAAAGGTCTGTTTGCTGTCACATTAAATTTTGTGTCTCTGCAATCTGAAATATGTGTCCTTTTTAAGTTCCTATAGTTGGCCATTACAGTAAGAATGCATTTTATTAGAAACATGACAGCAGCTATCAGACATTTCAATTCACAATTATAGGCCAAGACATCATTTGAAGTCCCAATGCCAAAGTTGTAGACAAACAGAAAGTATGCTTTTTGACAACCTGCCCTCATTATGTCTGATATTTCCTGCCAGGAGTGTGACTTATCAAATCATGTTATGACAGGCCAGTTTTACAATTTTAAGAGACAGAAAAGATTTCTTGGAGTTAAGTGCCTCCAATAATTCCTGTCAATGCTGAAAATGCCACAGGACACACCCTGCAGGGGTCAGTGTATGTAGAGATTATAGATTAATGAAGCTGAACTTTAGGCCAAAAACTGCTGAAATATCAAGGTCTTTAAGAAAAGTTAAACAAGGCCTTGGGCATTTGTCTAAAAGGACTGTCAAGGAGTCAAAAGTTTGTCGCGTTTAGAAAAAAAAATTCAGGTGTGCGGATGGTGATATAATGAATTAGTCAAGCCAAAGATACACACAGAGTAGATTTAGCAGATATTACTCATTCATGTACATATTTCATTGATGCATAAAGATGACACAGGATCTTCTCATTTTGTATCAGTCACATGTTGAAATGTGTGACAAAAACACACAATTACACACAGTGTCCTTGTGATGAAGGTCAGGGCATCTGCCCTGCTGTGTGTATGAAAACCATAAATAATAAACAGGGGATAATGTATGGTAAGCAAAACATCAGAGGGGCAGCTTTTCTGACTTCTCTCTCATTTTCTTTTCTCCTCCATCTCTCTCTCTAACTCTTCATCCATGTTTCTTCATATTTTTTCTTCCTCCTTTCACCTTTATTTTTATCCATTTCTTCCCTGCCGCCCTCTTGGTGTGAGGGTAGAGGGTGAATGTAGTGACATCACCTTCCTCAACCCTTAAGCAACCCCATGTTGCCTCCTTATCTTTTCATACAACACATACTGCATTATTCATTATACTAAGCACAAAGTCACGTGAGCATGTACACACACACACACACACAAATGGGACATTTGACTTATATGCCTCTGATGTTGTATTAACACAGTAAAACAGTTTACACCTTACAGCATTCAGCTGGATTCAGAATGCATATCTAACACAATGTCTTTATGTGAAGTCATCCGCAGGTTTCTGAAGAGCCATACTGAGTCTCTCTGAGGCTCCAACCTTCCCAATATAGGCAAAGAGGCAAGTGAAGTTAATGATGTGAGTCTGTACCAGGCTATAAACATGCTTATTTTTTACTGAAAGTTTGGACATAGAAGTCTGTGGGGATTGACTCACTTTTCGAGCCTTTTTTTACCATCATCCTTGGAGGTTGCTACTTGGCCAGTGTGGCATTTAAAGCCCTGCTGTGAAAAATGTTGGCACTGGAACTGAGACTGGAACTGTTTCCACACAATTCATACCAAAAATTCAGAAATGCATCATTTAAGCTTGTCCACACCAGGAAAACAACAATGAACATCTTTGAGGTGCAAAACATTTAGTAAAGTTTAGTAAATAAATGCAGCCAAATCTGCCAGTTGGGGCTGGTACTCACTATGTAGTAGGGATGGGACTGAACTGTTTGGTACATGTGTCATACTTCATGGTGTGTGTGTTGTTCGGTTCAGGGCATGCCTATGAGAACACTGCACAGTTAATAAAGCATCATATGAAAGTAAGTTCGTTGATAATATAGCAACAGAATAAAACAATGCACAGCAAGTATGACACAGAGATGAGTGTTACCAACTTGCTGACTTTCTCGCTATAACTAGCCAGATTCCTAATGCTTGTGGTGACTTTTTTTTCTAAAGTGACTAATGACAAATGTAGCGACTCCTTCTGGTGTTATTGGACACATTTGGGCACATGAAAGCTTGTGTCGTTCTGCAGGTACAGTCCTCAATGAGCAGCGGGTGCTGCCATGAGCTCCTCCCCCACCCAGAGCACCTACAAGATCACAGGATTTTCCTGCAGCAGCTGCAGTCAGAGCACAGAGCCTGTTTCAATGGCAAAATTAAAAAAAAAAAAACTGCAACTACTGCAACAAGCAAACTGGGAATTATGCAAATTACTGCTATTGCTCTTAGTACTACTGAAGAGGCAACTCCCCCAACTGATTCTTAAACAAGGGTAATGGTGGATAAGGGTGCATATTACATATAGAGGATATATATATTTTATGCTGATTTATGGTATTTCCAGTGTTAAAGAAGTAGGAAAAAACGTCAGCAATGTAAAACAAACCGAAAACTGTGACCTCAGAACCATGATCGCACCATGGATTTTGTGAACCATCCCACCGCTTCTATGTAGTCACTATGGTAACCAAAAGTATGGTTCTAGCCAAGTAGTTTTGGTGCAAAATCTTTGGTAAAGTGAAGCATAAACAGTCAGAAAGGTTCTCGGTCAAAGTCTTTATTATGCCTATCTGGTTAGTTATCAGAGTTGCAGAAAGGCACATAGGAGTGGTGCATGCTTAAGAGTGAAGAACAACTTTGTTTTAGTGAATTGCCAAACAAGCAGCATCACTATAATTATATATCGAACACTCAGGCATGCTGATGGGTATTAGATCAGTAAGTTTTGTAAGTGATTTTGCCCTTTCTGGCCTGTCAAACGCATGCATGCATTCATAAATATTACACCACCCGTTCATGCATAATGTGGCAGCATAAAAACACAACACACAGCAATAAGGGAAATGTTTCCACAGTTCCTCATCCAACACACGTTAGTCTTGGTGCATTCTCTGGCATCTGCAGGTTTTTAGAAACACCACAATATGGTTTGAATTTCTGCATAAACAACCAAATCATTGACAGGTACTGGAGTCAGTGCTGTTGTGTCATGCCTTAGGATGTTATAGAGTGCAGTGAAGATTCAGATAGTTCCACAAAAAGGACATCACAGGCTTGATATTGGAACTGATATTCTGTTTGAGGAAGATGAGGAGCAGATTCTGTATAAACCTTGAGGTAAAACTGCTTTGACTATGCCGTAATGTTTTTTTTTTTTCATAGAACTGGTTCAGTAACTGCAGCCCTCTGTCACATGTCTATGAGTTCAATCAAAGTGTTTGATTTTGAAAAGCCCTACAGTTTCCAAGGGGAACAACAAAGCGCAAACAAAGCCTGGAAGAATAATTATACACGGTAGAAAAGTCCTTTTTTCTCACATCCTGGTCTGTTCAACATCTTCACATCCTCTTTTATTTATCTCACACAGCCCCTTAGGGTGAAAAACTGAACTGGAGTGCATACTTGCATCATGCATCTTGTTATAAGCAGTGTATTTAAGGACAGGTTAAGCAAGGAAAACACAAGTCCTGAAGCAACCCACTATCTCCTCATCCATAGTATGGTTCAGTGTTAAAGTGTGTTCAATACTTGATAATATGACCCCTTTGTGTAAACTTGCTGCTAAATTAAAACACTCCCACCTCAGTGGCTGAATGGGATCCTTTTCAAGTGGTGGATCAGATAAGTGACTGCATGTTAGTGGAGGCTCTGCGGTAAGCACAGAGCAGAGGAGTCACTGCTGAATGTTAAGTGTCTGTGTGCCAGGAGTGACCACTGGTTACATCAGTGGCCAGAATTTGCTGTGTTATTCTGAATAATGCAGCATCAAAGTAGAAAATGTGGCCGAGGCTGTTTCCACACGGGGTCACTGTAGCAGTGTTTTTCAACCACTATTGTCAGGTGTTCCGTGGGAAATTATCCAATTTGTGTGCCTGTGCGGTCTCGTGCCGGGCAGAGTCATCTTGTAGTACTCTTTCATACCAGTAGGTGGCAGAAGCAGCAGGTAGCTAATTGCCTTGTGTTAACTCATGGATGCAATGACAGGTGGCGTTGACGCAAGGCATTGTGGATAGCAGGACGACGGTGAAAGTGATGGATTCGTTTTTGAAGAGGAAAAATGCTGACTCTGAACTGGACCTAGGACAAAATCCGGACCCAGATGAAAGTCCTAGTACGAGTGGAGGGCAAAAGAAAGCAAAGACGGTGACGTCCAGCAAAGTTTCTGGCGCGAGGCAATACAACAAAAGCTATCTTTCATTTGGATTTACTTTTACCGGAGATGCAACGGCACTGGCTCCATTGTGCTTGGTATGTGGTGAAAAGCTCTCCAACAGTGCTATCTCCAAACAAAACACCCTTCACTTCAAAACAAAAATGTGGAGTAGCTCTGTGTTCATCCAAACAGGCCCAGGTTTCACACTGACTGAATAAATATGAATGATCATAAAACACTTTTTTCTTTGCGTTTATTTGATTCCTATTCAAGATGATATAATAATAACGTCCTTGTTCAAACACTTATATTGTTAATTTAAGCTTTTTTCACATTTTCAGCTGGTGGTGTGCCGCAGGATTTTTTCAACAAAAGAAATGTGCCTTGGCTCGAAAAAGGTTGAAAAACACTGCTGTAGCATATAGAGTCTGAAATGCACCCTTTGTTTGGGGCAGTTGGTATGGTGGAATAGTTATTTAAGGCCACACCAGAGGATGATGGTGTTGAGTTTCTCCATTATTGACTGAAATGTTAGAATTTAACAGCTCTATAAAATAAGTAGTGGTTCTAACATGGCTCATTCTGGATTAGATGCAGATGGAGGAGACAACGAGTTCAAACAGGTGACATTAATGCAGGTAACGAGTGGAGGACAGAGGAGTCTCTTAAAGAAGTTGCACTTTGTCTGTGAGAGACAGAAATCTTGCTTCTTTGTAGGTGACAAAATACTTATTTTACATAGGAATTTAACAGTTAATTCATTAAAAATTTAATTGAATGTTATTGGCTGGATTCTTT
>JAVQJX010146180.1:0-10549 GCA_036025115.1 Ambassis agassizii
AATGATTCTACAGGCTCAGATTTTTTCTACAAGCACGACTTGTTTTATACAACTTCAAAACACATGCAAATTTTTTTTTTACACACAACCTGTCTCTGGCATGATCCTGATCCCATAGAGAGCGCTCGGATTGTTAGATTGTGCACGCGAAGTTAATATCTACAGTGAGACAGTGTCATTATATCGTGGGTGTGTTACTGCGCCCCCTAGACTTATGGCTTAAATCTGACGCCATATGTGTGGCCTGAAAGGAATCGAGGTTGAGTTTGGCCACAAAGGGATTATCCTTAGTTCAAGATATTGTTTTTTGCGGTTAGATTAGATGGAAAAACACCTTCCTATATTTGGGACAAATTTGCACTTAACTTTTTCAACAGAGAGGTGAGTGAGAAAACATAGGTACGATGACATAGCCATTTACTGAAATTTAATAATACGCGCTGCCCATCAGTGGTTTAGTCAGACATGCTTAGGCCACATTTTACACCACATTATCCATCTCAGATGTTTTTATGTGTATCAGATATCATGTCGGATGGCCACAACTCATTAACATGTTCAGTTTAGGAACTCATCCTGAAATGAAACAACTGAACTGAACTGAAAAAAACTTTGATATCACATTGAACAAAAATATCAGGGTCAGTCTGAAGCTAGCCTTTTGAACCACCATCACTTTCATGATAAGCAGGCTACAAAATACAAAATACAGTGCATATGTTCAAACTGCCGCTCAAAAAAAGTTTCACACAATGTTCTGCATTTTGCAGTATTGGTTAAATGCAATTAAAAGAAAAAGGCAAACTTAAAGGGCTAAAATTATTTTTACAGAAATGTGTAATAAAAAAGTTCCTCATTAGTCAGAGTACCATGTTTTGTGTATTTAGGTGGACTGTCTACGTCTCTGAGCTTTATCCTCCCTTATACTGTGTATACTGCTGTAGTGAAAGGAGAGCATGGACGCTGACACTGAGCAGGTGAAACAAACACTGCCACGTTTGACCACACCATTCATTTAAAGCACAAACTCTAAGGCCCTGTTTGTGTGTTTGCCTCTAAATCCCAGGAGACTCTGCAAGTTTACACACTGCAAGCTGAAGGAGCGTGTGCGTCTCCGCGGATCTTTACTCACACAAACAGGTCGCATGTGTGCGTGCTCCCCTGTGTGTTGTGCGTCTGGGGAGTGAGGTGCTAACAGTGATAAGTTACAGCAGCAGCTTCAGGTGCGGGAGTCAATAAAAGCTCATTAACTCAACAAGGGGGTCAGTGGTTCCGTCCAACACAATATACACCCCACTTTGTCTTCTTCACAAGGGAGAGGTGTGTGTAAGAGAGAGAGAGAGAGAGTGTGGCAGCGTTTTTCTCTGCATTTGCATGCGTGTGTGAGCTGGATCGATGCAGCTGCACAGTTCATTTCCTTTGACTGTACAAAAACAGAAATTGTCAAAATGTTTGCTTGCAAAATGCTATTTCTTACATTCAGCCAATTCAACTTTGGTTCACTCATTGTATTGAAATCACAGGCCCCCGACAACTAGGCAACTAGACAACTAGGACAGAACTGACAAGTTAAATTGATGATTTAAATGTTTAAACCAAAAACCAGATCCAACAATGGACAAATCATATTTTGTCATATTTAAATGGACTGGGACTTGTTACTACAGCAACAATAAAGAGTGAGTGAAGTTGAAATAGAAGATGTTCCAGGTGGGAATTGAACTGGAGTGTCCTGGATGAAGCAGCACGTTGTCTTTTATCCCTTGCAAACTTTGTCACCGGTGTATATCAAGATGATGCTGATGATGGGAACAAAACCAACTCAAATCAAAGGGACTTGGAGAGCAGCAGATGATGGAATGATGTCTTCTTGTACAGGACAGGAGTCTGATCTGTGCTGTAATACTCTGTGTTGTGCTGACTTGTGTTTGGTTTGGAGAGGTTGTTAGCTTATCTTAGCTTGTGCCTCAGGGAGAACTTCATTAATTCATCTGAGATGTCTCTCCCTCTCTCAGTAGTTGCTTTGCCTCTTTCATTCTTCTGGTTTTCGAGGATTCCTTGTCCCTTTGTGCTCTTTCTTTTCCACTGTCACTCTTCTTCTGCCTCTTGTTAGTGTTTGTCAGTGTCTCCTGTGACTGCGCTTGCTCTCTCTCTCCATCGCTCTGCCTTTACATGGCAGCCTCCAACCGCTGCTTTATTGCTTTACATAACATGGGATAACTAAACTGTTTTTGACGCATCAATCTTTCATTACATCTCCGTTGTGAGCACTCCTTAACAAGCTTTTAGGTTGAATAATGCACCAACCAGTGGCCAGTGGGCTCTGCTGCAGGTTTGTATGTGTGTGTATGGATATTATCAGATTCACATTGTTGTACATTTCCAAAGCAAAGTGTGTAGTCAGTGTAGTGACCCATCTGCTGCTGGCACTGTAGAGGACAACTGTGCCCCTGGAGGGAGGTTCCCAGGTTAAGTGCCTTGCCCAAAGGCAAATGATGGAGACAGATGTTATTCTATGTTCAGACAATGGTTCACCTCTGTCAGCACAGTGAACCATTATCTTGCTGTGCTGTGATCTGTATTTGGCTTAATTAGGAACCAGAATTGCTCCAACATGTGAACTTATTGTAAATCAATACTTTGGGTCTCCTGAGAAAACTGTCAAAAAAAGTGTCTGTAATGACTCTATTTAGTAAATGTTACTACTACTACTAACTGCTTAACAAATATCTGTAATTGATCAGCTGGGTCACAGCTGCTCATTATCTCATCACGAGCATGCACTATGCAGACAGCTCCACAATGAACATATACAACTCAGTGAAAAGCAAATTGCCAGGCCGATTAGATTATTTTCACTTAGCTGTCTGTTTTTCATTAGCTGATGAGCATGAGTCCAGTATAAACTATAATTAGTTATCATATATATATTGACCAGGAGAGATAGATCAACACATCTCTAAAATAGTTGAAGAACATTCTGCTACACGCAGCTCCAAGTGTTGCAGGTCGTAAAAACCAAAACAATATGCTAAAAGACACGTATGCTTAGATAAGTACGTCACAAAAGTTGGGATTATCCCACACTTAAATTACCACTGAGAGTAAACCACAGAGTCACAGGATGTACTGACTGAACCCCTGTATGAACTTAAATCATGCAGGACATGTACACCATTTTTCTGTCTTTATGTTAAGTCTATGATTCTGTATTCTCTCTATTGATCCCTGAAGGGAAATTACAGGCGCCACAGGCAGCCATGAGCAGGTGGGGAGGGGGGGGGGGGGGGTACAGTGCCTTGCTCAAGGGCACCTCAGCAGTAACTCTCTCTGGAGGTGAGCTGGCACCTCTCCAGCTACCAGCCCACCTCCATGTGTCCAGGGCTGGACTCGAACCGGCGACCCTCCGCTTCAAAGTCCAATGCCCTATGGACTGAGGTACTGTCACCCCTTAGCGCTATTTGTGCCATTTCATTGCTATCTGTTATATAATGTTGTGTGCACACCACCACCTAATAATGCTGAATGGGCATTTATGAATAAAGCACACATTGTAACTGCGCATAATTTTAGCCCGAAACTGTGATAATTATTTTTAGAGCAATGCTGAATTTGCATAGTTTAGAGTAGAAACCAAAATGCCCACACTCAGTGGATTATAAACAAGGCAATTATATTTCAGCATGAAGTCATAAAAACACTCATGAACTGTGAGTTTTGGGACTTGCCTCACAGAAGTGATGTTAGACAACATGAATAGAATTTTTTATTTTGCTCTTCAACAAAACTTATTACCAAGAGGAAGCAAGTTCACTCAGCAGGTTGCAGTTAAACACACAGAGCCGCATCAAGTGCTGGATAAGTGAAAACAACTGGTTACAGACAGAGCTTCACTTCAGTTTGCTTTTAACTGCCTGGCACTTTTAGGACTAAAGCCAGACTATAAAAGGTGTTTATGTCAGTGCACTGCTGAAATTTGATCAGTTTCGCTAGCTTTAAAAATCATCTATATTCCATGATAAGATGTGCTTTTGCCAAGAAACAGATGATTCTTTTATTTGAATTTGGAAGAAAAAACACAGTCTTATGGCTCCCCTCTGTCGTCTCCTGTGGCCCAGGAGTGTTTGTTTTATTGTCAGGACCCATCCTGACGAGCACAGGGGGCCGATGGGAGCAAGTCTGCTGAATAAAACACCGGCACTGATGTTAAAAGCTTCCTGCCAAAATGATTAGATCCTCCACCTCCTGAGGTGCAACAGTCACTGAGGTGTGTGCGTGCATGTGTGTTTGTACAGCAGGGGGACGCATTCAGCTTTTTAACGCCTTTTAACGGACACATGAACTTTCGCTGTACACGCAGATATTCCTCAAGTATTTGTTCAAAGGTCTTTTTAATCACCCCAGCGTTCCAAAGGGATGAAAGTGCGGTGTGTGTAAGCTGTCAACACTTACAATGGTGCACAAGACCATTAGGGAAATCACCAAGAACAATCATGGCCACACATCACTGCCTCCTTTTGTTCTATAGGAGACTGACAGTTATTTACCACAGCAGAACAACTTTGCCTCTGTCTCATTTTCTGTAGCTTTCTCTTCTTCTCCTTTGCTACTTTTATCCACTTTTTTTCCGCACTGTTCCTCCTTCCTTCACATTCTACAAACTTTCATCTGAGTCTAGTGGTTGCATTTTCCCTCCACTGTCTGTCATTCGCTCCGTTCTCCTTCTCAAGGTGTCCTCTTCTTCACTGCCACCACCACCTCACTCTCCTCTCACCAGTCTTTCTTTCTTTCTTACTTTGTCGCTCCAGCTTCCCCAGAGCCTCCTCTAACTTTCCTTACATTCTTTTGTTCTCTCTTAAAATTCTTCTCGGCTCCCCTCTTTCTCTTTCCGTTTCTCAGATAAGTGCACCAGTCGCTCCCACTCAGAGCATCGCCGCTGTTAGATCGTCTTGTGTGAGACTGAGGTTGTACCCATCAGAGTCGGTCTCTAGAGGAATCCACTTTACACGTGTGTTGCTGCGTATTCGTCGATGAAATTCGGCATTTCCGAAATGCAGAAAGTCTGATGCATCCTGTTCAACTTTGCTGGGCTATGTGTGATGCCATAAGGTGATATAAAATGACACAGAACAGGACAGAGGTGTTCATTTTTAAAAAGTTTCTATTTGCTAGGAAGGTTAGGAACACTTCTTTTTTGTGGTTATGGGCTGCTCTAGCACTTTTGTAGAAGCAGACAAAAACAGAAAAATGAGTTTTCACAGTCCATTGTCTGTCTGTCTGTATGTGTTTCTAAAAAATGTTGGCATGTATCTACAGATACTACAATAATTTAGAGCTGAACTGATACAGGAATTTTTTATAAAGCCTTAACTAAGCTTAACACTTTAGCACAATTTGCTAGAAACATGAAGATTAAAAATGGAGCCCCTTGGAACATCTACAAAAAGCTTTATATCTTTTTGTTTGGTTTACTAGAGCAGTCTAATTTACTGTGTCTAATTGTTTTACTGTCACTTTGATTTACCAGTTGCTGGCCTTAGAGGTAGTTGTATAAGGGCCTGTGGTAGACAATCTGTGCAACTGCAACACCCACAACATGGTTAGATGAGGTTTATCTCTGTCAAAAAAAATTAAATAATAATATCAGCAATAAAACCAATAAAAACCGATAACGACAGAATGCAAATTCTCATATTGGCTGATGATATCAGCACCTCCGATAATCGGTGGCCAGACTACACAATTCTTATTTTTGCTGGTTATGCTGTTCTGTCACTGGGATCAAAGAATTAATAAAACCTGAATCCTGGTTCGGGCTCGTGGCTCGGCTAAACAGGGTAATGACGAGCCCTGTAAACACCATGAAGATGATTATTGTACCTGCAGTGGACGAGTATGCAAAAAAATCCACAGTTCTTTTGAATGGAAGCTGGCAAAAATAAGGTAGGTATCACAAACTGCTTAAATATACATAAATTTAAATTAATGAATGTTTACCTGGTTAAATGATTGTTACTGTATTTGCGCAGAAACTCTAAAAGTGTCTGCAAGTGTGCAGCCAGTCTGCTGTGTTAATATGTTGATATTACACATTCTGGAGAGATGTTGAAATGGAACGTATTTTAGGCTCAGAAATGTTGGCAGTGTACGTATTTTTGGTTTGCAGAAACTTTCAGTGGAGATGTGTTTTTCTGGCGACTGGGTTGTAAACCCACTTTGTGTTAAGATAGACTTCATCACAAAAACATTCCCATGCAGCAAACATCTACCATTTTCCTGGCTATTTAACTAGACATTTGGACAAGTTGGACCTGTTGCCTTTGGCCTTCTTTACTACAGTACCTGTTTTTTTGTTTTATTTTTCAATTCAATTAAGTTTGACAGCAGCATTCATAGCAACAGAAAAGTAACTGACAGTGTGGGCTTCTATTTCTCATAGTTGTTGATGTAGTGGATTGACTCTGCATGGTGATGCTTCTGCTTCATGTGATGATGAAACGGTTAGTTTTATAATAATTGTGACAGTCCACACTGCTTTACTTGCAATTTGAGTGAGTTAACAAATATATATGCTTCATAGTGCAGTAGGTCATGAAAAAAAAATCATTTACATTGTCACGAGAAATCATTCTAAATCTCTGAGATTTCACTTTCTAAATCAGAACATGTAGTTAAATGTGCACCACACTGTGTGCTTGTTAAAAAAAGGAAGAAGAACTGTGCAGCTTGACCATGTTGGAAATTCAAATGTAATCATGTTTAGTCATATTTATGACTTCCTTCAATCATTTCAACACATTCTGAGAATTAATCTTTTCCACTTTCCAAGTTGTTTGTTGGCTCATCAAGACAGTCATTCTGCCAAAAATCCACCAGTATCGGCTGGTGTTCATTTCAGATTCCCTGTGATCTGTCCAACTTTGTTAGCTGTGGTGCCGGCTTGTCTGGGCTTCAACCCACCTTAATCACACTCTCAGTGTTTGTTTGTCAGTGGGCAATATAGGGTTGGCAGTCAGTCAGTGTAATTGGCTATGCACCAACAACCTAAAGCCAAGACAAAGCCTTATTACGCAGCTAGTCTCCAGTAAATCCTGCACCAAACTGGGATTTCAGGCAGTAAGTAGTTAGTTCAAAATGTGGTAACACTTGAATTAAAACAAGTACATCAGTTAGTTAAACATTTCTTTAGAATGATCTAAAGAAAACAGAAACACAGTACTGGTTTACTCTCAGCGATTTACTCTCACTTATCGATCCACATGCCACAGACATATACTGTATCTCCTGGGGGAGACACACTATACCCATCAGCAACATACAGCCACTGAAAGCTACAGCACTGCGCCACAGTCACATCATATCAGCAGCATCCTAACAGCATGTTGTTCTCTTGGAGCTGAACAGATTTGCCTGCTGAACTGAGAAAAGTAAAAGCAGAGAGTTCGGAGGATGTTGCAGCACTAATGCAGTACAGTGCAGTGTTAATGGCTCAGCGACCAGGAGATCTGTAAATACAGCAATTTCGACTTTTCTGTGTGAAGGGGACCAGAAACTCCTGTCTGTGACGCCATCAGATACACTTTCTGGAGCTGCTGCATTTAAAATTAATGAGTTGGAGGGAGTGTGAAGGGATTTTGTGAACATAATAATGGATAATCTTTATTTAAGTAGTACCTTTCCTCACACGATTACTAACTATAGAAACAAACTCATACATAACAACCTAAAAGCATTTTAGGTGTGTTTGCACCTTCATCCAGACTGCAGCAAATCATGGTGAGTTTGTTTTCTTATGCTAACATCTAGTTGTCATACGTCATTTGAATTTGTATGGGTATAGATATGGACAGTAGAACTACAGTGCCAACAGTATCTCCTAAAATGGCAAAGGTCAGCAGTCTAGTTTTTTCTTGACTTCTTGTTCCCTACACAGCTTGACAGCTACACATCTTTTAACTGTGTTATCCAAAATGCACTGCAGTGGGTCTGAACTCCACAATATGAGCAGCCTTTGAGGGGTCTTAAATGGTCTTATTCATGTCATATTTTCTGTTTTCAATGAAACTGGTTGCACATGTGTGTGTACACAGACCTACCCTTTCAGAGGCCAATGACATTCACAAATACAAGTCTGACAAATGTCAAAGGAATGTGAACCATTAAGCCGGGTAAATCTGAAATGTGTAAAATTTGAGTGGTCACTTTAAATGTTAATGTGGATAGTTAGACTGTAATCATTTCTGAGGCATGATGCTAGAAATTGCATAACAATCACCTATATTAATAATAAAAAGTGGACCACTAATTTCTAATAAGTATAATCACTTTATGTGGCAGCTGAGCTGTGTCAGATTTCAAGGTTCCTGTTTACTACCTCAGCTCCATCACTTTATTGGATAAACAGGATCATTTGACACTTTTAAACATGTTCCAGTCAGTGGCAGAGATCCACCCTGTAAGGAGGTTTTCACTTATTCACACAAGCACAAGGCACATAGTTATCTTTAACATATGCCCACTAATGCTGTTCTACTAGTGAGGATGTGCTGGTTAATGTCTGCTTGTTTGATTTTAAATCTTAAAAGATAAATATATTCATAAAATGACATGGGAATTCCAACGCTTCAGACTGAAGCTGGAATGACTGGAAAATTGCCAAAAACCCTGCCTCCCTTTACTCTCTTGGTGCAATAAATTTTGAAAAAAAGAAAACAATTACAAAAAAAAGTGAAATCCACAAACAGCGATGAACGGGACACTACCTGCGACCCAAGCTGGCCCCTTCCCCTATTGGTGCGTCTGTTCTCCTCTCTGGACCTTGCTTCAAATTACATATGTAATTCATACATAAAAACTGTAAGTAAGCAGTGACCTCCTGTTTCCAATAGGTGGCGCTATGCAGGTAACTCATGAGCACGCAGACGTTTTTAAGGGCAGACCATGACATAAAAAAATTTAATACTCTAAGGCGATGTACAGCAAAGTTATGAGGAGTTGATGCTTCATGGCGAGGGATCGTTAGTCGCCAACGCCACAGGCAGGCCGAGGAAACCACACAGGTGTCAACTTGGCAATCCTCAGTATTAAACCTTCAAAAACATAAAAACACTCAGTAAGCAGTGACTTCCTGTTTCCAGTAGGTGGCGCTATGCAGGTAAGTCAAGAGCATGCAGAGGTGTTCAGGGGCAGACCATTATGACAAAAAAAATGTGAGGATGTTAGGACAATGTACGGCGAAGTTATGAGGAGTTTATGTTTCATGGCGAGGGATCAACAGTCACCGCGCTGCCACACAGACGCCATTGCACGTAGCTTCAAGGCGTTCACACACACATCAGAGTAAAAACAAGTCATTTCCTGCTACCAGCAGGGGGCACCATGAGTAAGACAATATTTAGACATATGGACAGATCTGTGCGTACGCGCTGTTGGTAAATGGAGCCACCTGCCAGATACAACTCAGTATGTTTCAGTTACGACACATATGGATATACAGTCGTCCTCAAAATTATTCATACCCTTGCTAAATCTTGTGATTTGTGCATGTAGTGTTGAAATGAATGCATGTTTTCAAATTTGTGCATCAGTTATATGTGACCAACAATTGAAAGAATGACAACAATACAAAATGTTATTGATGGAATCCCAAAAATGCCACGTTCAAAATTATTAATACCCTAATTAATTGTCTTTATTCAATAGTCAATGGCATAGCCTTTATTCTTTATGACTGCTTCCAGACGATTCTTGTACGTGTCCACAAGCTTCCTGCATGTCTCCTGTGGGATGTTGGCCCACTCTTCCTTGGCGAATGCCTCGAGCTGGGTCAGGTTTGTTGGTTTCCTCGCCATCAGCCTGGTCTTCAAGTAATGCCACAAGTTTTCAATGGGGTTCAGGTCAGGACTCTGACTTGGCCATTCCAGGACATTGACATCATCCTTGAACCATTTCTTCACTATCTTGGCAGTGTGTTTAGGATCATTGTCATTCTGGTACATCCAGTTGTGGCCAAGCTGGAGTTTCACAGCAGATTCCTTAACATTTTCATCAAGTATCCTGATGTAATCCTCCTTTTTCATGATACCTTGGACCTTGACAAGATTCCCTGTGCCACTAGCGGAGAAACATTCCCATAGCATTATGCTTCCCCCACCATACTTGACAGTGGAAAAGTGTTCTTTGGCCTATAGGCTTCTCCTTTCTTCCTCCAGACATATTGAGCATCCATATGGCCAAATAACTCCAACTTTGTCTCATCAGACCACAGGATGGTTGACCAAAAGCTGGGATCTTGCTTCAGATGATGCCTACAAAAGGCCAGGCGAGCTACCAGATGTTTCTTCCTGAGCAGCGGTGTCTTCCGAGGTTTACGTCCATGGAGACCTCCTCTGTGCAAGACTTGCTCGATGGTGGACTGTGACACCTTTGTCCCTGTCTGGTCGAGCATTTCAATTAGGGCCTTGGTTGTGGTCTGTGGGTTCGTGTCGACCTCTCTGCAGATTTTCCTCGCAAGTTTGGGGGACACCTTACGCTTCCAGCCACGCCCACT
>JAVQJX010146195.1:0-10436 GCA_036025115.1 Ambassis agassizii
ACTGAGTACAGTATAAACAGTATAAACAGTTTTGGTGCAGTCAGATGAAATAGGTTTCACCTTGTGTGACCTGTGAGCTCAATATAACTATTACAGTGGACTGTTTTACATTATCTGGGCACCAGTGTAAGAGATAAATTCACTCACCAGTTAAGTCATTAAATGAAACATTCACACCCTTTGTCTGGAAAGTGTGTGTTAGTGGATCATAAGGATCAAGGTCAGAGAGCAGATCATACATGCCGAACATTCATTAAAGATTAAGTGATTACTTTTATTACTTGTGTCATACCAGCCCCCAAGACATTCTTGTGGTTTGGCTTATTAGATGTAACTTGTATTGGTTGTCATATCCAGCTGTTATGAGCTGTAGTCAGTCAGGCTAAATTCATCATCACTGTGCACTTTCTGTAGCCTCCAGCAGTCAAACAACTGTCCACTACTTCTTGCACCACTACATACACGTGTTTGATACTTTTAGTTTAAGTATTTTGATTTTCCTTGTGATATTGCAGACTAAAGGATCCTAGCAGATTAACTAGGAGTCAGCGAATCATGACCTGGCTAGCAGACACGTAAGTCACTCATTCATCCAAATGTCTAAAATCCCTCTACCCTCTTTATTTTAATTCCAGAGAGGCTGAATCGGTGGCCGTTAGTTAACTCTGTGACCATGAATAATGCAAAGCCATTACAAGCTGAACTTGTCTCTGTTTTTTGCTACCGTTGTGGTTTCTTCCTGCTGATGCGAGTGTATTTTTGTCTTGCAGTTTGCTAATGAGGAAGGCTCTTTTTGAGCATCTAACTGCCAGGGGGATACAGGTAACACTGTTGTTATTCTATCACAATTCTCACAAATGAAGAAAAACTACCACCTACCCACACCTTATCATTGTGAAAATCTGTGAAATCTGAATTATGTTTGAAAAGCAGAGTGGGGTGTAAAAGGGGGAGCAGTAGCTAAGCCCTTGAGGTACACAACAGAAAAGGCATCACTTATGAGATTAAATAAGTTAGACACAACATAAAAAGGAGGAACTGAGCTTGAAGTGGGTTGCAAAGCTAAAGGTGCATGGGCAGGCTAAAACACTTTCTGTGTGATCCTTCACATGACATAGCATGCTGTCTGTCTACTGTGGCCATATGTTTTGCACTTCCTTGGAGGTTCTGACCTGTTTCCTTAAACGATGAGTGGATTTTTGTATCAGCAGCACATCCAGTGTTTACATGGGAGCCTTTAAAGAGTAGACCTGCATATGTTTGTGAGGGTCAGGCCACTTTAAAATATTTTCCATGTCATAAAGTATCTATCATCTGTGTCCTGATAGTAGTTGTGGTTACTAGGTTATGTCCCATCAGTCAAATATAGACTGAAGTGGCTGTCAGAGGACAGAAGCATTCTTGTGTGACTCCCCCCCATTGTGTATGTGTATTATTAACCGTATGAGTCTTCCTTCTGGTTTCAGGTGTACATTTGGGTGCTGAATGATGATGAGGACTTCCAGAGGGCGTTTGACTTGGGAGCAACAGGAGTTATGACAGATTTTCCCACCAGGCTGAAAGACTTCATGGACAGGAATGGCATTTCTAAGCCCCAATGACCTGCCAAAATCTACCTCAACCCTGCCTCACCAGTGATTATCCTTCAAGCCGACTGACCTGCCAAAGCAGCCCCCTCCACACACACACACACACACACACACACACACACACACACATAACCCCACCACCACGACCACCCACTTTTACTGCATGCATTCCAGCGGGGCTGCTTGCACACTGTGTTACAGTGAATAGAGATCTCCTACATATTTGTCACCCAGCAAGAGTCTGAGGAACCAGTTATACTTTTATTGATAATACAGCACCTGCAATAGGTAGTTATTATTTTTTTTATTTTCTTGCTGCACAGAGACACCTGCACATCCAACTATTATTAGCGTTACAAACTTATATAAACCACAGTCTTTGTAAGGAAGTCTGAAATATGGGGCAAAATGGCCACTGAAATATTGTGTTTCCCAGTCCTATGTCTTGGATTTCATAAAAGGAGGTCTACTTATCTAATGAGCCTTTTTAATGCTTTCAAGAGACATTTTGATTCAGTGTGCTTGTAAAAAACACCAGCAGATGCAGCTTGGTGTCGTAAATGTCTTGTTAATTTGCTTTGTAATGTTTGTTTTCAGTATCCAGTATTTGGCACATGCAATAATACGTGAGTGAAAGATGTGCCAGAGTGTCATAAATAACGGAGCCTGCTGCTCTGAACTGTAGGTATATGATCAAATGGACAGAACCACTGAAGAACTGTAGGAAGTGTAAGCAGATGCAGTTCACCTGTACTTTAAAGAAATTCAAGATTTTCTGTGTTAAGTAGCTTAGTAGCTACCTTTTTTAAAATCTTTGAATCAGAGGAAATGACTGAGGTATTGTTTGTTTATCTGTGAGTCTGACATAGAAAGTTTGCACAAAAGATTTCCCCCTGCGTTTGGAAACAGCGATGAATGTTATATTTACATGATGCATTTTAAAATGGGTTAAATATTTTGTTCACTGCATTGAAACTGAAATGCTTTAAAGTCTGTGTGGGTCACAGCTGACCTCACAGTGAGGGCCTGTAATGAATGTAGTATTGGTAGACTGTACTGTATTGATGTTTGTTGTTTTTACATCTGATACAGTGTCGTAGTTTCTCATGACAGTGAGGTACTCATCAGTCTGTTCTTCCCACATACTTCTTCTTTGAGACTTGATCTACCAATCACATTAATAAATATTTTTGATAATATGGGCTGTTCTGAATGTTTTGCATGCTGAATATGTTGTTTTTGTATGGGATGTGACTGTTTTGGTGTAGAAAAATATCATCATCCCATATGGAAAATATGATTTGATTTGCTGAGAGATTCATTTAAAAAAAAAAGCATTTTTATTAGTATCAATAAATACTACACACATTGACCTAAGTGGTGTATATGCAATTTTGCATCACTTTTGGGCAACAACAATGTTGTAATTTGTTGCCTTTTGTAACCACTTGACAGACACGAGGTGGCGCTGCAGACTACAGGGATTTCACACGTTTTATCCTAAGGCGAAAAAGTTAATAATACTGGGTATGTTTTCATTGATGAAAATAATTTACGGAGACATTTTTGTCTTTAAGAAGAACCACTGAAGTCTTTCGTTCCTCTGTTTGTTTCTACCTGCGGTTCTTGTTAAACTACTCTTGGCTTTCTAGAATTCTGCAAAAATGTGATATTTCGCATTATTGGTTGCCCATTTTTGTCATCGACCAATGAGCGCAGCGTTGCTATGCCTTATCTGCTTTCCGATTGGCTGATACGCCTGTCAGTCATTCGTCCAACGTGATTTTTTTTATATTATGAAGTCGAGATAGTTACTGTTTCCGGAGCTTGTGCTGAAAGGTTATTTACAATATCATTACACAACATGTGCTTCATGCACACCATGAAAACACTTCAGTTATTAATTAATATGGCTCCATTATATTTGAACTAAAATCAGTGCGCTCACACTGAGCATGCGCGTATCGTGTTTTGGCAGTTTCAGTCAGAAATGTGTTTAAAAGTTACATTATCGGACCTTCAAAAAGAGCAATAACGCAAAAAGTAACGCAAAACTGACCAGATGACCTAATTAACCAGATGTTATTACGGAATGAGGCAGCTTCCCTCCATAAATAAAGCTGTTCTGCATATAAGGGTTTCAATGCGAACACGGAAGTGCGCAGGAGTGAGTGCTCTCGCCCCGGCTGTTTCAGCAATCTCTGTCTCTGCCTTTTCTAAACTCTGCTGGGCATCGTTGCGCGTCAAAACATTGCGTCTCTGCAGGACTTGCCAGGGCAAGGAGAGAGGAGACGAAATTTGCTTGGGGAGGAATGCGAAAGAGGTTTTAGAATTGGCACTGCCGCGAGAAAAACGAGGAGGTGCGACATTTTCCCAGCTTCGTGGAGATCTGTCTTTTTTTTTCTCCCTCTCAAAGGTAATATGAATTCATCTGCGTTATTTTTTCATCACTCTGGTGCATTTGTTACGCACTGTTTCTGTGTTCTTTCTTGAAGCTTATTCATACATCGATGGCTTGTCTCAATAGTTTTGTATTATGATAACTTTAAACTTAGGCTGATATGCTGTGATAGAAAATATTTCAACATTTATAAGGTAAGTTTATGATTTCCTGATTGTGATCCGTTGATAACACACAGTTTGTTAGTTTTAGATTTCTGCTCTGATGTATGGATGCTGAAGTCCTCTCTGCAGTGGATGTTGTTAGGACACATGCTGTTTGTGATGGCAGTCCTGCACGTATATGCGCCATCATCCCTGCCTGTGTGTGTGCGCGCGCCCCTGGCCATTAACGAGGCACGTCAGCACCAGTGCGGGTTATATTGTTTATTATAAGCTCACGTTACCGCACAGTGACGGCCATCACCTGTCAAAGTGAATGCGGAGCTTTTTTCTCCCTGTGTGTTTATGAATGTGTGTGTGTGTGTGTGTGTGTGTGTGTGTGTGCTGTGGCATCCCCGCCATCTGTGCTCCGTGTGGTGGCTGAAGTTCTGCCCCAGATAAAGTGCGCCACTGCCTGTGACCTGATTCATGCCAATAATCACACACACACACACACACACTGTAAACCCTGAGCCTCCATTTTTTCTGTGTTTTATTGGTGTGATGACACACAGTGTAACCTACAGGTCTGTGACAATAACACCTGCTAGTGGAAATACTGCCCACATTTTCATCCGCACAAAAAAAACAAAAAAAAAACAACAAAATAAAAGTCCATGTGAGTCTAAAGAGCAGACACCCTTATCATGTCACAGCCGTTCCTGTTTCCATTGCAGAGCGTGCCTGCAGATAGTTATTGATCAGGGGTCGATACACATGGATCGAAGATGTGCAGGTCAGAGAGCTGCAGGCTTTGAAAGGTGATACTTCACAGACAGGACTCACAAAAGAAAAGTTGTGTACAGTGTGTTGTGCTTGTTTGATACATACAACAACTTCGGTGTGAACTAACCTGAAAACAAACATCGGCTGCTTTTCTCCTGCAAGTGAACAAAGACAGTAGAAGAAGAAGAAGAAGCTCAGGCAGCATTAAGCAGACACACACAAGAAGCAGCAGCATCACTTCATTGGTGAGATTTGATATGAGTGGGGTGTGGAGTTTTTCCCTCTTCGTCTCAGTGATGTCATGCTGCTGCTGTGTGCTGCTGGTGTAACTGAATGGAGAACAGGATGAAAGTACACAGAGTACAGGAGCCGGTGCGGCTCGTGGGCGGCGATGATGCTGAAAGGACACACGCTGCTTCTTCCCCTTTTCTTCTTCCTCTTCCTCTGTGTCTGACTCTCATTTTCACTGCATCTTCCTCCCTGTCTTTGCCCTGGCTGCGAGCAGAAACGGCATCAGCAGCGGCAGCATCAGTGTGTTACATAACAAAGGTTTTTGTTTTTTTTTTGTTTTGATACAAGGACGCTTTTTGGCTGGGGAGATTTGTGGCACGTAGCCTTTTGAGATGACACCCAGAAATGACCAGAATGGACAGCTCAGTGACCTCAAACGACCCGCGGCGTGGCAGGACTGATGAAAAGACAGAGTGACAGCAGAGAAAAATTAGATATACAAGGAGAAACGGAGATGAAGAGCAGACAGAGGCAGCCAGACTGGAAGATAAACAGATTTCAAAAACGGACAATGAGTTTATGCGGGCTGTCTTGGTCCAGTTTTGATCGTATTTCTCTCTGCAATCAGCTCCTCCAGTCGTCTGATCATTTATGCAGTTTGTTTCTTCTCCGTCAAAGAGGTTGTCTCAGTGCAGAGCGGCAGCACACACTCTTTGCGTCAGCGTTTCACACGCGTCAGCATCCTTGTTCCCACAAACAATGTTGCTTTGCAAAATGATTTTCAAGCATGTCCGCCCACCGAGATGAGTGTCGTCCTGTTTTTGGAGACTGATGGAAACTGTTTGAAAATGTCAAACAGTGTTACACTGAACAGTTCTTTAATGCGGTCCTACACAGCCTGTTCCTCTTAAATCTGTCACATTTGCAGTTTACACATTTCCTCATTGATTTTAAATAGTTTGAATCCCTTCAACTTTTGTTTTATAATGCTGCCTGTCATATGAATGAATGAATGTAGCTCGCACACTCGTGACAATTTCTTCTTTGACCTTTTATTTTCCACAACATCTGGTTCCGACAAGAAGATTGTAGTTCTGCAGTGCTGCACAGAGGGAGGCAGGTTAGCTCGTTGACCAAATGCTTGTTTTAAAATGAAGTTATGTATGTAAGTGGATAGAAATAATAGAGGAAAATATAAATGACACCTTCTTCAAGTTGTAAATTAGCTGGTATTCAGCTTCGGAGTAAATAACACGCAGCAAATGACCACCTCTTGGCCCTGAGAGTGATAACCTTTAAACGATCAATGATCAATCATTCGATCTGTTGCGCCGTGTCTAAAAAACAACTTTTGCAATTGGCTTGTTCAGCACAAAGCGTGTTTTTACACTCAGAGGTCTATGTTATAATGTATCACATTATGTATGAGTGAGTGTTTCTTCCTCACATAGTGACTGCAGATAAACAGAGAGGAGTCCACATGGATTATGCATGACCCACCAGAAGATGTGTAACACGTGCAAAACTATAATCCTGCTCTGCTGTTGAATATTAGTCCACAAAGACACATTAGAATCACGATGCACTCCACGCCAACATACTGATGATTAACAACATCCCACATAGCTCTTCCTGTGGCTTGTGGTTTGGCCTTCTGTGACATCCATACATTGTATTTACACTTCTGTAAAGGCTTTAAAGAAGCATCTTAAATTTAATGGAATTAATTGAAAGCTTACATTCCTAATACTGAAATCTCATTACTTACCTACAACCTGGTGTCTCTCTCCAAATTTATTCTAAACATTTAGTTTAGAAAATTACAAAAACAGCCTTAAAGCTTGAGGTGATATTTGCAACAGTGTAAAAACACCTAATTAGATAAATGAGTCAGTGGTTTGGATGCTACATAAACTCTGTCCTGAAATGACTGAGAGGATAAAACTTGCTTTGGGTTAAACATCGCTGTGTGTGTGTGTGTGTGTCAGGGGTCAGCTCTGACAACTGTACTGAGTGTGTCTTTGTGCCCCAATCCCACGCCGCTGGCACCGAGTCAGAGGAGAGAAAACAAGGGCACGTCTCACTGCCTTATTTATTTATATCCCCGAGTCCTTTCCATCAGCGCTGGAGCCTTTATCAGTCTCTGTATGACACTAAAACAATCATATTGGAGAGCAGTAAACACCCAGCCACCCCTCTGTCTCTTGTTTGTCCTCAACTCACAGAGGCCTCCTGCTCCCAATCAGTATTTTGTTAGTTTTTCCAGATGGTTCAGTAAAGACAGACAGGAAGGAGACAACAGACTGTGAAGGTGAGCAATTCACTAAAAGCTACAGTGTGAAGTAAGAAATCAATAGAAGCTGCAGAAGTTCACTTTATTCAATTAGAAAAGCTCATATGTTAATGGTAGAAATGCTAAACGAAAAGGCTCCTTTATGAAGGGTAGCACAGCAATATTACATTTATGATGGATGGTCTCTGTTTAGCAGTACAGCTACAATCAAAGTTACATTAAGTAATAAAACCACAGTCTGTTACTGCACCAGAGGCTGACAGCTGAGCTTCTCCCGTACAGTTAGTCAAATTGCAGCCCTGCCCTCCTGGCCCCCTGGATGGCTTCCCACTTCAGCTCACTAATCTTCTCAGTCACCAGGCCACACCAGCAGAAGTATTTTAAGGGCTCGATCCATTTGAATATCATGGAGTGCGCATGGCACGATCCTCACAGTTGTGCTAGGCTAAGCAGATTATCGCTGCAGCCTCTACAGACTTAAACACAGAGTGCGAGCTGTTGCACTGCTGCCTTCACTGAAAAAGCATCCAGAGCAGTGTGGTTTGACTGTATGTAAATGGTACAGCAGCAACCGGGTATTACTGATTTTCTGTTGGGTGGTCCAGAAATAATGACGATAGTAAAATCAGGGGTCACGGTCCAAACATCCCATCAGCAATCCCATGAAGGAATTCTTCATATAAATGCATGTTGGTAGCTCTGTGAGCTTATAGTGGTGGTAAATTGTCAACATGCCATCATCACTATTTTAACACTGAACAACTACTAAGACGATGATGGCAATGCAATTACACAGGAGGCAGGTCAGAATGGTACAGTTACCAGGTGTTTCCTGTATCAGTGTCACATGGGTCTCACCATTGGCCCGCCCTTCAAGGAGACTAGCTGTTGATTCGTTGGTTAAATGATCACAGATTCTATAAGCGCTGCCATCCATGTAAAGATTCCTGTCCTGCTGGCTGAAACAACCAGAGCTTAGAAAGTGACATGAAGGATCATGTGACCCAGCCTGGGACACAGGATCATTAATATTTCACAATGTCTCTTTACATCATAGCATTCTGAGGTTATTAGGCGGTTCACAGATGCTAGCTGGCTGGAGAATTCTCTCCACTTCACAGCACAGGCTGTAATCCCATCATGCACCTGTGGCTCAACATGCAAGGAAACAGCTGTTACACAACCACACCGCCATTACCTGTTTTCTTTTACCCTTCCTGTGCTCAGGTGTTCGCCTCCCGACCCACCGCCCACCACGGCCCTCACCTGTGTGTTGCGGTGCTTCCCTTGTGAGCCGACCTGGGCTGGCAGTCCCTTCTTGCACCGCCCGCCAACTCCGCCCATGGTCAGGATGACGCGCTCCAAGACCTTTCAGGCGTACCTGCCGAGCTGCCATCGAACTTACAGCTGCATCCACTGCCGAGCTCACCTGGCCAACCACGATGAGCTCATCTCCAAGGTAACCAGCAGCAACAGGGACAGCAACACTCTACTGTAGTGACTCCGCTCTTTCTAAGAGTTGTTGGAAACCATCAAGACAGCACACACATTCAGTCAGCTAATTATTACAGAGGGCTGAAGTTTAAAGACAGGTGTGCTTAATTTCACTTTTTGTGTTGTCATGGTTTCTTTGGATTTACGACTCAAAATAGAAGTTGATGGTAAAAACACAGAAGATGAATTAAGTGGCAAAATGAATGTAGGAAGTACAAAAATAAACAGCAGACTGACTGAACACCTGTATGTCTGTGTCGCCTGAGGATGAATTATGCTATAAGCTGGTTAGTGAATGGGATCATGGATGCACTATCACTTTTTCCATGTGTGATTATGAAAACATGCTCACCTGTGTACAAAGGCCTTACGCCTGTCGTAACGCGGCTTCACTAAATAAATCTGTTTAATGTGCCTCGCCAGCAGAAGCTTTGGTGTTTGTGCCAAATAAAGGCTTTTTAAAGGCACTTATACATTACATTTAAATGTAATGTTTTGCCTTTAATGAGCAATTGACAGTGGAAAGAGACAGGAAGCATGAGGGTGGTGAGACGGGGGACTGCATGCAGCAAAAGCCTGCAGGCTGGAATGAAGCCCGGGCTGCTGCTGGGAGGACTGAAGGCTCAGTTTATGGGCCATGCGGTCTTCCAGGTGAGCTATCTCAGCACCCTAGATCTTAATATAATTTTAATGGGTAAATTACAGCATATCTATAGAGACCAAAACCAGATTTTGCTGTAAACATCTGTATTTCTGTATAAAACTCACTTTTGGAACCAGACTCCATTTTTTTCTGTCATGGAGGCTTGTTTCTTAACTGTATTTTTTTTTTTTCCCCCTTTGATCCTCATGTTGTCTCTGCAGTCGTTCCAGGGCAGCCAGGGCAGAGCCTACCTGTTCAACTCAGTGTGAGTATCCATCTAAAACTATCCTGTATGCTGAGTGATGCTCATGTCTCATCCACATAGGAGATATGTTGTGTTTGAAGCCTGTGCCTCAAAGCCATAGTCAGCCAGAGTCATTACCAGCTTGAACCGAGTGTGAGAATTAGTTTGTTTAAATCCACCACACAGAACAACTTGCTCATTTTCTTTCTCTTTTTTTTTTTGGAACTTTTGCGTCTCTTTCCCTCTCAGGGTGAACGTCGGATGTGGTCCAGCAGAGGAGAGAGTTCTGCTGACAGGCCTGCACGCTGTAGCAGACATCTACTGTGAGAACTGCAAGACGACCCTGGGATGGAAATACGTGAGTGTCCTTGGCTAATTCAGGACCTCCATCCAAGTCTAGGTTGTTATTATTATAGCCCACTGTATGCCCTAATTTTATTTGTACCCTGATTATGTTTAGACTCCTCTCGGGGTCAGTGCAGTCGTACAGCTGTGGAAGTGCTGAAGTCATTATTAGAGAAACTCATCTGAACAGATGGAGACAAGATAGTGAGGAAGTCTTAATTTATTTTATGTGACTTGAGGCCTTTGTGGAATCAACAGTAGGGTTTCATT
>JAVQJX010146247.1:0-16303 GCA_036025115.1 Ambassis agassizii
CTCCTGGATCCTGACACACACACACACACACACAAACACACACACACACACACACACACACACACACACACACACACACACACACACACACACACACACACAACACATCAATGTGATCACAGGAAAGGGACGAAAAAGCTACACTTGCATTACACATGTTTTTTTTTTCCAAGGATTTTTCTACAATACTCTAAAGTCTTGTAGCCTATCCCAGCATGACAACAGCTGCCCCGGCTGCTAATCATCCACATTCACTGCTTTTTCACTTCTGTGATCTCGTTGTACACGCACCTTCTTACCTGTGATCATCTCATGTTTTGATTGACTGAAACTCACTCACCCTAAACCCTTGATAGAGATGGATCTTGAGGAGGAGTCACATATCCCAATGTCCCATTCACCTGGATGAACGAAGATAGAGCAAACATTCTCTCATCTTAAGAAAGCCGCCAACCTACTGAACTCTTTGACACGGTCCACTTTCATCACCCTCCACTGAACTGAAATGCAGCGTGAGAGACTCTGCAGTGCATCTTACAGTGTGTAAAGAGATGCAGATGGACTAACCCTCCTGGATGAAAAGCTTGACCACGCCTGACAGCTGGGCGTCCTCGTTGATGTTCAGGATGTAGGGATGCATCTGCATCATCCTCCTCTCCTACCAATGAAGCAGACAGAAACCTTAGACATGCACGCAAAGTGCAAATAATCTGTGTTCACTATCCAAAGCTCATCTGAAACTAAAAAAAAAAAAAATCTCTGTGTGTATACCTGTGTGATAGTCGCATACTGTTGCTCCCAGTCTTTCAGCGCCTCCTGCAGGTGTTGTTCCCACAGAGTCTGAATGGCTCTGATCTGGAGCTCATTGTGGGCCAGCAGCTGACGAAGTTCCTCTGAACACATAAACACATGCTGAGCCCTCTTATTCTGACTGAATAAGTCTTCCGCTCATTGAAATGTTGACTCTTACTGGTCTCATCGTTAGTCCTGCGCCCTTCCTGACCCAGTCTGCTCAGTCGCTGCAGCAGTCTGGCATTCTCAGCTTTGAGCTCTTTAACCAGACGCTCAGTAGGGCTCTCATTCACTACTGGTCGGTTCTGGATACGTTTTGCCCTGAAAAAGTGAGGTACAGACAAACACGAGAGAGGGCGCACAGAATAGCAGCCATTAAGATAGTGACACCGGCCGGCTCCAGTTTACTGACTGATTTACCTCTCAGCATAGCGCAGCGTGGAGAGAGACTCCTCATAGCACATGTCAGCAGGGCTGAGCGTGGCAATCTTTAAAATGATGGAAATTATAACTGTTCACCTACAAAGTACCAACACTGCCTACAAAAAGAGTCGCTTACCATTACAGTGCGACTGTTGCCACCAAGTGCAGACTGCAACAACTTGGTGAGAACGGAGTCTCTGTAAGGAATATGGACCACCCTCTTCCCCACAGCCACATCAGCCAGGGCACTGGAGGAGAGAGGAGGAGAATGTGAAACCCACTGACGCACCAAATGAAAAGTAACATCAGCCAGCAGACCTGATGACATTGCCCAGTGTTGTGAGGCTCAAGTTGATGGCTGTGCCCTCTTTGAGTCTGTCTGCTTCTGACCCCGACGACCTCTGACGCTCACTGCCAGCCAGATCCACCAGGTTAATGTTAGACTGCTTCGTGATGCTCTCTTTCGAGAAGATCTGAAAGATAGGAAGCCATTTGAATGCACATCTGTTAACATACAGCGCCACAGTTTTTTAACACAATCTCACAGCCGAAATGTGATCTGACCTGTTTGAGCTGCAGGATGATGAGCATGTGTGAGCGACTGCTGTTGGCGTTCATGTGAGTGGCGGCAGTGGTCCTAGTCCTGGTTCCCTGTTCCATCAACTGCTCCACCTGTAGGAATATTTATAATAATACAGCAGTACCATGACTGTTTTCTGTGGCCTTCTTGACGTACTGTCTACCTGTGGTGTGCTCTCACAGGGGACAGTACGAAGGCCCTCCACATAGAACCCTCGCTGCTGCTCCTCTCTGACTCTGAGGCCACCTGGAGTACGAGACCCCCGCGACAGCAGGTCCACCACCTGCACAGAGAGGAGGGTCAACCGTCAACAAAGACTGAAACAAGCCCGAAGAAGAGAAGCTGGATGGTGTTAGCATTTGTTACCTGCTCATTATAGATTTCCAACATACTGAAAAACACCTGTGGAGACATCAAGAATTTACATCACTAACCACATCACTCTGTCTATGTCCCTCTCTTTATATTATTTTACCTGACACTGTCTGTTTTCCTGGTTTTCTCTGATGGCCTGAAACAGCCGAGCACACAGTTTAGGAACCAGACCTTTGTTAGGCCCGTAGCCCATCATAGAGTAGCTCTTCCCAGAGCCAGTCTGCCCATAGGCCAACAGTGTGGCATTGTAACCCTGCAGCACGTCATTTCAGGACATTTATTATTACGACAGCCTGGGCATGATTATATAATGTGCTAGAGACCATCAAGTGAAATACAGCTACCTGCAGGGCATTCTCCAATATTCCCTCTCCCAGATCCTGGAACACACTGTCCTGCATGTGGATGCATCATTAGCTTTGTGCTTTGTACACAGGTGAATGAAAAATTCAGGTTTGCTTTGAACTAACTTGGTCAGCGTATCGTCCCCCGAGCTCTTCGGGGACATAGAGGCCGTTGTGGTCCTTTGTGAAGCCACTGTGAGACCAATAGGCATAATCGAAACAGAATGAGCGCCGGTTCTGAGAGTCCCGTGGATCCTGGATGGTGATGGAGCTTGACACCATGGAGATGACACAGCGGCTGCCTGCATCCCGCTCTCTCTGAGAGGGAGATGAAAAAAAAGGATTACCGGGGGGACAACAGAGCTGTGGAGGATGGTGACGATGGCCAGTGGAAGCCTGACAATCCCCATTCATTGTTTTTGAATTGTTTTATGTTCATTTATTTGTTTCTCTGTTTTATGCTTTTCCCTTGTTTTTGATTGAGAGTTTTTGATTCGTGATTGAACTCAGTAAAGATGTTTACAAAGGAGGTCATATTTTTATTGCCAGTATGATAGTGAAATGTTGTGTATTGTATTGGGTTCCAGAAATAAAATAGAAATAACAGGAGACTGACCTACAGCCAATAGGGGCCTTTTTTTCTACAAAAAAAAAGAAAAAAATATGCACATACAACATCAAAACATATTGTTTGATGACAGATGACAGATTTTGGCCTGGACTTATTTTCTCAACTTTTCCGGGCATACTGTGCTATGAGTTCTTTTTTCATGCTTTCCTATCACAAATCAACTTATTCAGTGCAAAAAAGACCATAGTTCAGGATGTCCCAACATGAGCCCAGACCACAGGTCTGCGGCTGGCTTTTTTCAGAGTTTTTGTGGAAAATCACACCAGCTGGAAGTAGCGTTGCTACAGCTACCATTCAACCATGTCTTAGTTTGCATATAATCGAAGTAGTACTGCATTTTTCTATTGTTTTGAATTGAAATGCAAGGCATTGTTCTAGACATTTAAAGAGCTTGAGTCTACAATATTCATGTCTGTGTGTATGATTTGATTCAGTCATCCACTAAGATCCATTTGAATTAAAAAAAAAAGTTGTTTTGGGGGCAAATATATGTGATTAATTAATTACAAAGCCTCTAACTAAGTCCCACCTCTAGTTATAACACATGACACAATATATTGGGATATATTTTGAGGTTGTAAACAAATATGTTTGTTACATTGATATCTAATTAAAAAAAAAGTTAACTATGTAGTTTTAAGAATCAATATAAGAAACAAAGTCTAAACACTTGTATAAATACTATTGTCACTGTTGTATAAATTAATGCTGCAATCCACTGATACTTCTTCTGACATTCACATAGCTTTGGATTAAAATAGTAGAGTTAACACAGTTAACAAGAGCACAGCGTAACAAACACTTCAGGAAAACTCAACAGCACACTGACCTTGTTGAATGGTCGCACCCTGATGGCCACTTTGACACAGTCCTTACTGTGCATGTCTGAGGCTTTAGCCCTCATAGTGCAGCGGGCAGCAGAGTGAGTGATCAGCTGCCTCACACACAACAACACAGCACTGTGTCAAGTTACGCATTGACATGGACACAATCAGGGCAGTGTGGCGGGGACAGTGGTGGAGCAGGTGGGGTGGTGGGGCTTGACATACTTCCCAAAAAAGGTGGGTGACATTTTCAACAGGCTGTGCTGGAAACCACGTTGCAAATTCAAATATTAAATATATGATTGGCAAATTAATTTTGAGGTAATGATCATTTAATATGAGAGGAATAATGGGAATAACAGGAAGAATTAACTTTCCATTTCGCTCACTGCGTCTGTGTTAGAGCAGAGAGATGAGGCTGGTTTCACTTTCAGCTCATATGACCTTATAAATTATAGAAGAGACAGCCCTGAGAGTCATGTTTACATACAAACTCTTATAGCTACATTTCAGAGGCACTCTCCAATTCAACACAAATACATGGTTAACACACTCTTAGCTACAACCTGACCTTCATACTCTTTCTCCTCAAACTGGAAGCTGCTGAAGCTTGTTGCACTTCTGATATCTGAAGCATGGAGAGGATGAGGTCTCAGCTATTAATGCTGGGTAATTGTAGGTTTGTAGTTCCTGTCAGGCTGGCTCACCTCAGAGGCTTTGTGATGCAGTCTGTTCATGCATACACCACACCAACATGCACTTCAAGACAGTGAAGAGAGACAATCAGTCAACACAAGACATTGAAAAATATTCAAGCTTTGCCATGTTTATCAAAGAGCAGTCATCAAAAATAAGACATTCGACATACATTCATCAGAAAATAGCCTATATGTCAGATGTTGGTTGCCATAAATTCAAAACAAGTCTACAAGTCTATCAACACGTCTTCAAACCAATGTGCAAGTTTTTTGATTCATCCAATGAACAACATCCCCAGCAATCACCACAGTGCTGTATTCCTCAAAAACATCACCCGATCCAGTTCAATTTAAGACTATGGCATAGGCAGACTGATTAAATGGTCAAATGCATTTAAAGGACAATTAAAAATTCAACAATCAACATTATGCTTTATTATTTATTTCTCAACTTTATTGGAACATAGCAAAAGTCTATATACAAATTTAGCAGTAGAAATATAACTCTACTGGTTTGGTTGCTTTTCTTCTTAAATAGAAAAACAGCAGGCCTTGAGTATTTTAAAAGTAAACGACAAAACTTAAAACAGAATGGAAATAAAACCTCTCACTTTGAGGCCAGTTCAGTTCAGTCCTGGTTTTATTAATGTGATCTTCTAAAAAGCCGCTCAGATCACTTTCTCTTGTGCCATTCTCTACCCAGAGGATCGAGCCAAGAAGTCCAGCACAAAATGGCCAGAGAGGGACATGTAAACTCCAAAAGTCATTTTTCTCTGTGTCCCAAAAATATATCTTCCCTCCTACACTGGTTCTATTTTCCATCTTCCTACAGGGAAGTCAATAAACTGCAGTGCGGTGAGAGAGAACCATCGTCAGTGTAGGTCTGTGTGTTTTATTTGACAGCTCGAGATGGCTCCAATCTCCAATCTAGGAGGCTGTCTGCAGTTAATTGTACTGCCTTACAGTTTCTTCCTCCGCATGACAGGTTTTCTGAAAACAGTGTCAATTACACGCTTGCGTCGGAGGTTCCTGCTGGTGGTGGGGACCTCTCCTTCAGTTGTCCTCTTGAGCACTCGTGGCTGGGGCTCAGCCGGACTGGGCAGAGGGGAGATCAGCTCCACCTCTGCTATTGGAAGTGTGTCCAAAACAGCTTTTGACCTAAAGAAAACAAAAGGAGGTAATTGACTGTGACGCAAAGGAAGTGAAAGATATTTTTAATAAACAGTAAAGCTTTGATTAGTGTCAGTTAAACTCCTGGCAGTGGCTTCAGCGTACTGTAGGACATTTCTGTTTAAGGACAGATGCTTACTTGGCTGTTTGTTTGCTGGTTTTCTTTCTGTTGGAGACACCTGCTGTTTCCACATGATCCTCTTCTGAAACCATTTCATCCTGGGAAACAAGAAATATGCTCAAAAACAATAGCCTTGCCATGATAAGTATATATCTGGTATGCCTGGTAAGCTCTTGCAATATTTTTTTTTTTTAGTAATGAACACAATGTTGAGGAAAAGCTTTTACCTGTGGAGCAACATCTTTGGCTCTCCTCCTGCGAGTGACATGTGCTGCAGGCTGTTCACTCGGCCCAGGAGACTCTGCCTTATGCGCTGACAGATGTAAGACAGGGTTAAATCCACCATGCACAGATAGATGAACACACAAAAAAATGATACTTGGCTTACCTCTTGTTCTTCGTCTTGAGGGAGAGTAGATGAACGAGTGCTCGCCTGGACTGAAGCAGTCATCTTCAAGCTCAGAGAACACAGGCTCAACTGGCTGCACTGAAGACTTTGTGCGCTTCTTGCCAGTCGTCTTTGCAATAACTACACCACCTGTAAAGAGATTACACTTTCACACATCTAAAGCCACACCTTTTTTTTTTATTCTTCAGCTCACATCACTTTTCAGTCATTAGTGTATAGATATCTACACCCCCAACACGACAGTTAGCTGTTGTCAGTGGTAGTTTATGCTTCTCATTGTCCGTATCATACCTTCCTGCTTCTCTTCTTCATCCTGTAGTCTCTTGATTAGAGCGTCTGCAATTGGGGTTTCAGAGTCCATCTCCAATGGTGAGTCCAGTAGGGGGAAATCATCCTCAGGATGGTCCCAATTTGTATGATGGCAATCACTCTGAGGTGAATTTTTGGTGAGTTCAGGTTTGATAAGATCTTCATGTTTTGTGTTGTCAGGAACGATATGTCCTTTCATCTTTCTTAAACTCTGAGGAAGTAATACAGGAACCAGTTTTTAGCAGTATTGGTTAACAATATGCAATATGTATGAGGAAAGGATGACAATCTGGCATCAAAAATACAGTATACGTAAAAACAAAAATTTGCCGTCTCTGTACTCTTTAAGGCAACACTTACTTTTTTTAAAAACATCATCTTGTAGAATCCTTACCTGTGGATATACTTGCAGAGTAATCCGCTGAGAATGTCGAGTTGCCCTGCCAGGGCTGGAAAGGTGCTTTTTATCCTCTCCTTCATCCAGCAGCGTCTCTGGTTGTACAGTCCTTGCCCTTCTGGAGTTGTGTTTTACTGAGGGGGCCTCAACCTTCTCTTCTTGTAAGATTTCAAGCGGCGCTGGTTCCACCTCACTAGTGAGCATCTTCCGTCTAGACCTTCTAGGAGTACTTGCCTCCGTGGTCCTGCTTTTGGCTGGGGTAGGGGTCTTGGAGCGGGTGCGACCCACTTTTGTTTCACTTTCCTCTTTTATTTCAACTTCTGCGGGTGCTTCTGCAGATGCCTCTTCACTGTCACTTCGAGTCCTTTGGCTGGTCTTTGTAGCTGAGGCCCTCTGGGAACGTCTGGCCGGAGAAGCAGCCCTGGTTGTTGATACTAACGAGGTCTCGTCTTCCATGGTCTCCACTTCATGTGTTGGAGGGTCTAGCTGAGCTTTGCGGGTGCTTCTTCGAGGCGTGCTGACCTTGGTGTCTTTAACCTGTTTACCTTTTCTAGTTGTACGACTAGGTGAGGCAGGGACCACAGTGCTTGTTTCAGCATCCTCTACATTTCCCTGCTCTGGATTTTCAGCTTCTTCTGGTAAAGGAAAAACAAATGTAACAGTCCTCCTTGCTCTCGTTGTTCTCCGTGTTGGGGTGGAGGGAGCTTTTGTCCTCTTAGAGCTGGCGGTATCTGACACCGAAGGCTGTTCCTCTGGCTTACTATTTGACTGGGTATTGTCTTCTTGGACAGTTGCATCTTTCTTTGGTCTGCCCCTGCCTTTCTTTTTTGTTTCCTTCTCTGTTCTTATGTCTTCATTGCTGGTTTGTGAATCCGCTGATGGATCAGGATTCTGGTTCTTCTCCTCTATAGCAGGTTCTATCTCTGCGTTAAGGGCAACATTTATCTTTATATCAACTGGGCCATTCTCCTCTGGCTCTTCTTGCTCCTGAGCAGCGGTTGTTTCTTTTCCCTCTACCATCTCCTCATCAGCAGCTTCTGTTGTTACCACAGGGTCTCCGTCATCCAAAGCTGCTGGAAGTTCTTCAACGGGAGGCGGGCCAGCCTCTGGAGCAGTAGCAGAATCTTGATCTTCAGTCAGTGTTTCCAGCTCTACATCCTTCAGTTCTTCATCCTCCTGCTTTGCTTCAGTGGATTCAGCCTCTATGTCAGCTTGGAGTTCAACAGGCTCCAATACGTTCAGCCCATCTACATAATTTTCATACAAGCTCTCTTTTGGTAAAGGCTCTCCAGGTTGGATGGTATCCTGGTCATCTGCCCCCAAAAGAATAAGTTCAGGTCTGGCCAAACACTCATCCATAGCATCCACTACTTGAGACAGGGTGGAAGGGTCAGAGGATAGCAGATCATTGTCCACAGGTAGTGAGCCTGCTTCTTTATTCCCATCCTCGTCCATATCGAGTGTCAGAGAGAAATGAGTTTCGGTCTGAGGGTCATCAGCAACGATTGTTGGCTGAAGCTCGGGGAGATCCAGCTCAGCATCAGCCAGGCTGTGCTGTCCTTCCATGAGCTCCATGGGTACCAGAAGAGTGGTAGAAGGCCTGAGCTCCATGTATGATGATCCTTGCTCTACATCCTCATCTGGGTCCATCACTCCCTCGCCTGTCCCAAGTCTAACCATCACCACCTCACCCTCCATGACCTCTTCTCCCATCTGTAAGGATCAAACACATTGAGAATTCATACAACGCGATGTTTCCAAAAAGACTGCATTTTAAACAATCATAAACAGAAAGCCAAACATTCCGGAATAAATTACTGAAAGCTTTATGTCTTCAGTGATCACCTTCATCTCTGCATCTCCAGGTGTGATCAGAGAGAAGTCAGAAACCTCCTGTTCTGACAGAGTTGACATGAAGTGTGTTAGATCCTCCTGCACAAAGACTGAGCTGGGTTGGATGGGTGGTAGCCTCCCATTACCCTGGACCTCCTCAATGATTTCCACCTCACTACCGGAGTCTTCTTCACCTTCTTCTTCAGCTTGATCGGACTCTTCCTCCTCACCATCCTCTTCTTCATCAGAAGCAGGGCTAGAGAGGTCTTCACTGTCATTAATGCTAACAACAGCTATTAGATACAAAGTAGAGAGAAAAATTAGAAACCTTGAAAAATTAAGACATGACACCGAACACTGAACATTTTTCCTTACAGTGCGAATCGGTGCCAGTCGGCTCTGAAGATGTGACAGAAGTGGTAGATTTTTGGGTGGTGAACACAGATGAAGCAACGACCTCTTCTTCATCCTCATCTAATGGCTCACTGGGAAAGAGAACGATAGCTCTGTTTTTAACTTGATAAATAACAACACAATTACATTAATGGGACACATATTTAAATGTTATAGTGAAGTGGTGGCTCATTGATTGATATGAACTGGAGAGTTTTTATTTAATTTGAACCTTACACTGAAAGCAGGTCATGCCAACTCACAGAAACAGTAAAAGGGCTATACCTGTTCAAGATAGTCTGGGTTTGTGATACATTGTGGATTGCAGAGCAGGCTAGTGGTGGAGACAGATCGGTACCAAACAGGTGTCGCTGCACAAACTCTGTCAGATCTGATGTCAAACAATGAAGAATATTTACATCAGTAAAGTTGCAATTAACACATAAATAAAATAATTCTGAGACCAGTGGAGAGTATAGTTGTAAGAATTAATGTATAGAGAAGTATTCAGGGATGGACCTGTTGCTTGCTCCAGTTCATCTGCTGGATCGAGTGTGGCTTCAGTCATTGCAGAGGGTTTCAGATGCTCATGCTCAGTGGGCTCAGGGCATTCAGTGACCTCTGACTGAATACCCTGATTCTGAGATACCTCTGTGCCAACGTCAAAGCCCACCTGGTTATCATCTAGACACATAAACAATAAGTCAAGACATGTTTCACAGAATAGAAGTATTTCCAACACCTTTAACTTTTTTTATTTCCAACTAATCACATTTTATTTGTGCTGGTTAATCTTGCTATGAAGAAATACACCTCTAATACTACTACGAGAAATGGAAAAAAAATTTTTACCTTCATGATGACAAGAGATCTCCTCTTGAATAAAAGTTGTTAAATCCTCTTGTTTGGTACTTGACTCAATCTCTTCTTCCTTTTCAGACTGACCTTCCTCATTTTTATCCTGTGGTTCAAGACCAATCTCCATCACGTCCTCAAATATTTCATCTTCCCGTTCCTCTTCTTCATCTTCCTTCTCTGTATCATTTGATGTCAGCTGAATGGATTGCTCTGTGGTTGGTAGGGGCTTTTCATCCAGTTCCTCCGTCTCAGACAGAACATTGATATTGAGTGTTACAACGTCATCATCCTTCTCTGTGGCACCATGTCCTTCTTCTCCTTCTTGGTCTGCTAAAAGAGGTGCGTCATAGTATTCTAGTGTCGTGTCTGTAGATGGAACCAGTGCCTGGCTCGTGTCGAGACTCAAATTAATTTGTGTTGAATCTGTTGGTTTAGTTTCTGCAGCAACTTCCTGGATGGAAGATGTCTCACTTTCAGAGCATCTCAGCTGTGGTGGGGAAAGACCACCTTCTGGAGGCAAGAACTTAACGTGAGGCTGTTCCTCTTCCTCGTCTGCAATCTCTTCAGCAGCCTGTGAGCCTGTGGACCAGGCCTTGTGTGTAGCCTTGTTTAGTGAAGATCCCCTGGTAAACAGGCTAATCTCACTGTCTGCTGCCATCTACAGAAATGGAAACAGAGCAATTTTTAATGTAACCTCCTAAAATGACCAAAAAGTCAAAACAATATATCAGAGTAAACAGCCTGCTGCCATCAAGTGCTCAAGTCTTACCCCATTAGTCCATCGAATGCCTTTTTCTGTTTCAGGGGACTCAGCCTCTTCAATGAAGGTGATCCTGCTCTCTTTGCTGCGCAGTGGTGGAGTGACGGAGCGTCCTGGAGAAGCAGAGGGGGTGGCCACTGGTGTGGGCCTCAGGCTACTGCGCAGAATGGACTGGGGAGTGAAGCCTGAGAACACAGGGCCAGAAGCAGCCAAGGCCCGAGCTCGCTGAGGGGTCAAGCAAATGACACATTTAAGAAACATAACACTAAGTAACCAGTGTTAAAGCAATACAGATTATCAACAGAAAAACTGAAAATATAAGATAATAATAAAAAGCTAATATTCTCACTACTTCAAAACAACGCATCCGTCTACTCACTTTGACAACCTGTGGAGTTTGCAGTAAACTGAGCTCAGATGTTTTGCAGATGCTTTTTGGAGAAACCCAGGAGCTGGGTGGTCTGGCAGGGCTGAGAAAAGGTCGAGGGCTCTGGCAGGATGTATGAACCACCAAGTCCATCAGCCTGTGGCACATTGAACAGGATACAAGAAATGCAATGTTTTAGTACCAGACTAGTTAAGAAGATTTAATACATAAGAGTGCTTGGGGAGGATAAGAAAATAAGTACCTAGCAGCTACACTTAGACTCACACTTAGATTTTACATTAGTTTTGTAACACTGGTCACAGTTGATTTTAACATCTGACTTTGTGACATTTTAAACACAATCAAGCAAATCAAAATAATAGGCTTCCTTAAATATTAATCATTCCCCACTATATGCATCTATTGTGTGTTATGCTTACATTTGTCATGTATAAAAACAACCTTTACATGCAAGAGTTCACAGATTAATGACTTTATTATTGTGTGTCCTCCTTCACTTAAAGTGGAGGCCACTGAAAATACCTTGACTTTCGTTTGGAAGTCATGGTAATTGGTGTTCCTAGGAAGGGATCAGGAAAAGCCAGAGAGGACGTCTTGGGGCTGGTGTTGTGAACATCAGCTGCCCCAGGGCTGCCAAAGATACAAGGAACATTTAGAGGAAAAAAAACAACTTAAAACTATTAAGCTTGAGATGTGATTTTTATTCATTCACTTCACCTCTTAGATGGAGAAGACTGAGGTGTAGCTCTTCCGCCCATCCACACCTCCTTAATCTTAGTCAGGACGTTGTTGATCAGTCCAGCCCTGGACATCACCTTCTCATTGGCAGAACGCTTGGTGATTGTTGACAGTGGCTGTGGCCTTGAAACTGAAACCATGTGGAAATGTGTCATTTTTACATAATCATGTTTTTAATACAGTTTTAGGGTAAATCACAATGTTACATTTTAGAGCTGAAAGGAATGCTTTTAGTTCTGTTGTTACCTTCTCTATGGATGGCATGTGGATGTTGGTAGGGCTTAGCTCTCTCCATTGCCAGTTTCCTCTGGACTCTGGGTAGAACTTTACCATACTGATCCAATATAGAGTTTCTGGTGTTGGATCTTTCTTTGAGCTTTGGGTCTCGTTCATTCTAGGAACAAAGAATAAGAAAAACACACTTGATACAAGGCTGATATACATTTGATGCTCACAATAAATAGCGCACAGGAAAAAATGTTGCAATTTTAACATAACACTGTGTGTAAAACATACCACCAAGTTCATTTTAAGGCTGTGGTTGAGCTGAAGGGCTGGGATGTAGTTGGCCTGCTGAAGGTAATGAACCATCAACAGTTCTCTGTTCTGGAGGCCTCCTGTGCCCTGCAGAAACTTCTCTAAACATTCCTGAAACAAGATGCAAAAAAAAGTGCAGGCTTTAGCATCAACTTAAAAATAAATAAATACACGGATAAATGAATGAATATGAAGATACTGAAGATAGATATCTAATAATCCTTTCACTGATATCTCTACCTGTTCATTGAGACCCAGAGGCAGTTTGAGCAGCTCTTTGATGAGGCCCAGCTCCTGGCAGCTCTCATACAGGAACCCCAGCAGCTCTCCCATGTTCAGAGTACTGGAGTGCTGCCGTAGCAAACACCATGCCTCTATTAGACACCTGCAAGAAGGTCACACTGGCTTGTCAGTAATGTTAATAAAAACCATTGGGGTTTCTTGGGCAGAGTATCTCCTTCTACTGAACTCACCTGTTGTGCAGCAGTACAGACAGGCAAAGTTTGGCTTGGGAGGTTGTGGAAATAGATGGCTTTACAACATGGAAGTATCGTAATGCCACAGACTGTTGGCCCTGACACATCAGCGCTTGCAGGACACGCTCATGCTGCCACTCAAAATGACACCGAGAGGCAGCTGGGTGAAGAAGCAGCTCAAATGAACTCTGGTCAGAACAAAAAACAATATAATAGTTTATAAATAGTATCTTCACGAAAAGCATAATGTCAGAAAAGGTGGAAGCAGTCAAAAGTAGGTATAAACTGCTGACATGTGATAAGTCCCTTTATTTCAAAATGAAACATATGAAGAATGGATAATGAAATGTGTTATTGTTTACCTGATGGTCATGGTGGTCCAGTAGCCAGAGGCCTTGTACTAGTTTGACCAATCCAATAGGGATAGCAAAGGCTGTGGGGAAAGACTCCACTGATGCTCCATCCTTACTGGATAAAGCGTACATGACATCCAACAACAGGTAAATCACCTGGAAATGCATGTCAAGGATGGAACATAGAGCTACGTCAAAAAATTAAATCATCGAAAAACTGATCTAAGTAAGAGTAAAACTGAAAAATACTGAAGGTGCATGACATTGCAAAGATGAGTTAGAAAGGATACAATTGCATGTTTGGAAGCTTCATCAATGTTGTCCAGCAGGTAAATGTCCAACAAGGCCTGTAATTCAAAAAGACATACGGAAAGGTTTACATACAGATGACAACGCTAACAGCAGCATTGTTTCATATACCATATGCTGAATAATACAGACAGATACACATACATAAAACAAAGCATTTAAAAATCCTTACATGCAGTGTAGGTGGGGGGTATAGGCCTGTTCCACCCTCATCCCTTTTCCACAGGTTGGTCAAGCCCTCACCACAGTGGGCAACCAAACCATCAATCATCAGGCAGTCAGCACACCATTTTCCTCTGAGGAGACAACAGCAGTGTGAGAACATGAGAGCAACAGACAGTAAGCAGCAAGAACAAAGTGAGCCAAGCTTAATATCCATCACTTGTAGCTGTATCATTTGTGAAAATGCTGGTATGTGAAGGCATATAGTTAGATTAAAACTTAACTACTTACTTGGCCAGTCTTGTCAGATCCTCTCTGCGTATGGTATAATAGTTGTTGATGACTGAGTGAGTGTAGAAAGGCCTGGAAATCTGCAGGGCGTCTTCATCTGGTGAGGAGAAAATACTTTGTGCTGAAGACATTCTTTTTTTTTTTATAAAGATTTAATTAATGATATAGAATTAAATTAGTATGAGACAGAACCTCCCCATTTACCTGATCCTTCAGGGAGCAAGCCAGTCCGACAGAACCAGAGGACCACCTGAGCGTACTTGGAAATCAGACTGGACACTATGTTCTTGTTCATCAAACCTGTCAGACCTAAATAACAGAAAATGAAAACCAGAGTATATCAATAACCACAGATGTCCCAAAGCAGTTACAGAACGGTTCCCCATTCTTTTAACACAGCTAAACATAAGACAATGCACTGTTACTCTAATGGATTTTAATATTCACATTCTGGCTGAACCAGTTTCTGTGGTGTCATATGGAAATATAAAATGTGAATACATCTGTATGGACAAGGCACCTTTCTGAGTGAGCTCCTGAGCCTCACTGAGCAAACAGTGAAAGATGGCACTGAGGTTACCAAGCAGTCTCTGACTGTGCTGTAGCAGTTGTAATGTCTGAGGGTCGGTGAAGTTGGATGAGCCATCGAACAATGGAGCACCTAGGAAACAAAGGCACACAAAAAACGCCGATATAACACAATGCATACACAGAAAAACATTTTCAAGCAAAGGAACAGCAAGGAAGGAATTCCACTACAGGTCAACACATTTATACTAAAACAACAGGGCAGGCTGAGACTATCCTTAGTAAGAGTAACGGCTGTCATGTAACAGTTAGATGACATAAACCTGAATGGTGTTCTTGCAAACAAGTTATATACAAAATATTAGATCATATCTATTCAAATGCATCACAGACAGAGGAGATATGCTAGACTGTCTAAAAACATCAGATTGACAGTAGAAAGTCTCTGAACTTACAGATGCCATCCAGTTCTTCTTTAGTCTGGACTACTTTGTTCCAAGCCCAGTCCAGGATGTAGCGCAGGTTCAGGGCAGAGCCTGGTTGCTCTGTTGAAAAAAAAAAAGAGAATCACAGCTTTATGCACTGAAAACATTTTACCACTCACAGCATGTGCGTATCTGGTGACTTTGATGCTTGCTAGTCTTACCCTCAGCAGTCCACTGCTTAATACAGCCAGTGATCAGCCCCAAGGAGCTGGTCTCCACTGCTGTTGACAAGATGGCATCAAGCTGCTCCTCCTGAGACCAGTGTAAAAATTGAATGTACAAATCGGTATCAAAATTTCTGCATAAATGCTTATTTAACTGCACACAGCAAAATGTTTTGATGTGTACAGAGAACTGTGACCTTATGGGACTGCATCAAAAAAGAGACAATGAGTGATGTATGCCAAATGTGTACATGTACCTGAGAGAGGCTGGAGGCCTGTGTGTCAGCCAGTCGCGAGGAGAGCAGACCAGACATGAGGCAGTGAGAGAAACTAGTAGAGATGATGTCACTGGAACAAGGAGCAGCTTTCTTCAAAAAACCCAGGGTCTAATTGGAGAGACACCAGTGAAGTGTTGATCAGTACAAAATCAGCAGACTGGCAAGGTCACACGTAGAGTAGGCATACATCAATCAAACATATAGTCACATGCTACAATCTGCATTTGAATTAAACTGAGGAATTTATTAAATAAATAAAAGACACCTGCCTCTTTCTGATAACCAGAGCAGGTAAGGTGCACAATTCCAGAGTTGACCAAGCAGGTAGCATCTGAAACATGAGAGGGAAAAACAGCCAATGAACATCATTACATTCCTAAGAAATATTATTAACAGATCAAATACAAGATATAGAAAGGGGAGGGGCACACTACGAACTTTCCAAATCAAGACTGTGGTACATATGCTGTAGTGATGTGTCGGTCACGAACAATTCGTTCAATATGAACTAATCCTTTCTATGACTCTGGAGCACTGAGTCCTCTCAGGGAGTGATTCGTTCATTTTCATGCAGTACCTTCTCTCGCCACATGGCAGGCAGCAACATAAACTCAGTCAGTAGGTCAGAACAGGAATGATTAGTTCAGGATTCGTTCTAAGGTCCTCGTAAATTTGTC
>JAVQJX010146264.1:0-15745 GCA_036025115.1 Ambassis agassizii
AAAATGATGCAAAAAACACTGTCATGTAGTTTTTCTCCTTTATTTCTTAGTGCTTCATGATCAATAGAGGTATAGTGGTGTTTAATTTTAGTAGTTTCACTGCAGCCTTTCCTTCTTTCAGCTGCCACCATTGTGCAGAACAAAGCTGTGTCTGAGCAGGGTATGGAGGAAGGAGAGAAGGAGGAGAACAGGGGTAAAGAGGAGGTGGAGGACATGGGACTGTCCTGGATGGAGGACTGCTGCACAGCTCTGGAGCTTCACGCCGCTGAGCCAGCAGTTCAGGTCGGCACGGATTCCTCTAATGTTTGAGGAGTGCTGTTTGTGGTCTTTTTATTCTGTGTTAATCACTTCCGCTGCCACAGGAAGCTGCAAGCTGGGCCATTCACAACCTGCTACTGCACGGAGCTGGAAGGAAGCAGTCAGAAGAGGAGCAGGATGGAAGGTACACCGTGGACTGTCACACCCGCTCTCTATACAAATCTAACACTGATGCCTGTTTGTTTCCCAGGACTCCTGTTCACAGACAGCTTATGGCAGCCATGTTGCTTCACTCCTCCTCTCCCAGTGTGTTTGAAGCTGCTACCAGTGCTATTGCCACACTCATCACAAATAACGGTGAGTCCTCAGCAGTGCATGTTCTGTGTTGTGGTTTATAACAGCGTCATTTGGGCCACTGGTGCAGCAAACATCTGCTTTACCTGCAGGTAAAATGCGTTCTCTGCTGCTGTCCAGTGGCCTTCATGTTAATTTGGTGGAGATGATGAAGAGACATTCAGCCTCAGAGGAAGTTTCCATCAGCGCTTGCAGGCTGTTAAACCTGCTATTCCAAGGAAGGTTAGCACAAACATGGTTCCCGGGATTTCCTCATTGTCTACCAAAGCAGCCACTGGAACCCCTGTCTGACGCCTGGTTACATATCTGATGAGAGTGATGACTCCAGTCTTCTTGTATTTGCAGGACAGCCAGTCTGGATGAGCTAAACATGTCCATGAGTCAGATCCTCAGCACCATGAAGCTCCACAACTTTCAGCCAGATGTTCAGCTGGAGGCTCTGCAGGCCAGCTTGGTCTTCCTCTGCCCAGGTACACTCACTCACAGGACTCTTCTCATTACAGCTAGCCAGTAGCTCAGTATTCTGTTGAAGCTACACACCGAGCTTGGTTCCAGTGAAGACAGATCTTCATTCCCCAGGGGATTATAGCAGCATGCTTTGTTTTGATCTCTGTCAAAATTAGTGACCTCTTCCTCTTTTCTTAGCAGTCCTAATTAAGTTAGCGATTGATAACAGATCAGTTTTGTCTGGTGTGTGTGTGTGTTACCCGCCTCTTTATCTTCACTTGTTTTCCAGACAGGAGTTTAAGGGAGCACGGTGTCTCTGTGGCAGATCCCGACATGGCCGACGTATCGCTGAAGGTTCTGAAGAACCAGTGCGTGGTGGAAGGAGCTCACACCCTCTACCTGGAAGTTCTCAACAGGGTATGAACCACATGGGGAGAAAATCCAGTCTGAGCTTTCAGGATATGATGTAAAATGTGGACGTACCAGTCATTTGTGACAAATTACACAACAGTTCACCTATTGATTGTAGAAACTGTACAGTAGATTGTTCTGCGGATGGAGGACAGTAATTACATTTCCAAAAAGAATTTGCCAGTTGACAGATACTCATGAATGAATGAACATGTTTTTTTTTATAGATGTGGTTGTTCTTCTTTGCCTGAAGGTTCATAGTAAAGACTGACCAAAGCAGCCTCAGACATGGCTAGAAAAGAGAAATGTCTCAGCTCTGCAGGCTTCCTTGTCTGCAGGCATTTCATCTTTGAATCATCTCTTTGGTGGTTTTAAAAGGGCACATCACAGTGAAAGTCACGTTAATTGTAGCAGTCTATGGTTCAAATATGAAAACTGGTGCTGTATAATACACCCACTCTGATATATGTCGAGCTTTTTGACCAGCACGGTGTTCACTTCTGCTTGTTCGTTCACAGTTCATCAGCAGTTCTGCCATACAGAAGTGTGGTTTGAAGGTGCTGTCTGCTTTGGCTGACTGCTCTGGTGCAGTGGACCTTCTCTGCCAACAGGGGGCGATAGACACTGTGCTGCACACACTACACATGTTCCCACAGGAACAAGGTATACAGCTGTCATTCATTGGCTAAATCAGGTCAAATTAGATTTTTTTGTTCAGTCCGTTTAATTGTTTTGCGCTAAACCAGTGTAATAATATTGATTTATAACCCATGTGAGTAATAGCAGGCTTTCACTACTTCCATGTTTTCTCCAGAGATACACTACTGGGGTTTGACCCTGCTCAACTACCTCGTCTCCAAGAAGAAGCTGTCTAGGATGATCGTGCCTGTTCTGGCCTCCGTTGTGGTCGCCTCTCTGGTTCAGTACAGAGAAGACCCAGAGATGCTGCTGAAGGTGACCAAAGTGGATTCTATACTTGGCCCTTTGAAGCAAAGCATCTGTCTGTATAATAAACAATGAGCTGACGTCTCTGGATTGTTATAGTTTTGCACCCTTACACTGTCCTCACCTGTCTCTGTCTGTCTCAGTGTTTTCAGGTGGCATTGAGGATGCTGGACGCCTGCTCAGGAGCTGCTGCTGAACTGCAGAAGGAAGACTTTGACAGGCAGATCTTCCAACATCTAAGAGAGGAAACTGACCAGAGCGTCAGCCCAGTAAGTCAGTCAGTCATTTGACTGGAGTGTCTTCACAGCAGTGATGTAAACTTAAGGAGACTCTCTTTCCTCCTCATCCTCCCTGTTTGCTGTCAGCTGCGGAAGTCTGTGTGCCTTGCTCTGTCTAAGATGTGGTGCGACTCGGAGCTACACTACAGCATGCTGGAAAAAGCCTGCATGGACGGAGATACAACGATAGCCGAGTGTCTGATCGAGCTGGGTGCTGACATCAACAAGAAGACAAAAACTGAATCCCTCATTTACCAGGTCAGAGGTCATAAGATTGTACTCTCTTTCCAGGACCCCATTATGACCAAATGTTTACATAGCATCTTCTAATCGTGCTAGTCAACAAATGTTAGCATGCTAAGATTGTGAAACACTTTATGTTTTAGCTTGTTAGCATGTTGGGAATGTCCTCTTCAGGTATGTGAGAAAGGCGCTCCTCTTGAGCTGGTGGAGCTCCTGCTCAGCCGCGGTGCTCACGAGCAGCACCTCCGCAGGGCTCTGGCTGTGTGCGTGAAGCGGGGCGACGGACCCACGGTCATCCAGCTGCTGGGCCGTCTGGGTCTGGATCTCAATAACAGCGCCCTCTGCCTCGGCGGCTTTCGTCTGGGCCACCTTGATGCTGCCTGGCTGAGCCCCCTGCTGGTTGAAAGAGGCAGAACTCACAGTCTACGTTACAACAACAGTGAGGCTGCTTATGTCTCGTTTCAGTTAAATGATATAAAACAGCTTGAAGGTGATTTTTTTTTTTCTGACTTCGCCCCTCTTCCGTCGTCAAGGTAAAGGCGTGAGTTTGGCGAGGTACATCCAGTCTTTACAGAGATCCAAAAGTGTGAGCGGACCTTCCAGAGCGATGACCGACCCCTGTCTGACGTCTGGTTACATTTCTGATGAGAGTGATGATTCCAGCTTCAGCTTTGTCTCCGCAGAGGACGGCCTGTTTTTAAATGATGACCTGGAGAGTGATGGTACGCTGTCCAGCCAGTTCTTTATGTGTGCTCATAAATAAATATATGGGGTTTAAACCATACATATTAATAAAATCCAGTGTCAAGGTCCAACAAAGACTGTCTTCAAACTTTAAGTGTAACCGACCCTTAATTAGATTTCTATGCTTAATCACAGCCATGAGGAAGCACTAATATCAGAACAGTTATATTCTTTCAAAATGCCAATGAGACCAACTGTTGTTGAATTTATGTGTGGAAAAAGGGCATAAAGTATGCACACAGCACAGAAGCATTTCCAATTGGGCGTCTCTGCTTTAAACAGTTTCTTCTGTTTTAATTGATTAGTTACGTTTTTGACTCGTCTTAGTCTGTTCTTGCTTCAGGGTGTGTTACTCAATTAATGTTTTTTTCTTTGGGACCATTTCAACAATCTGTTGCTAACATTTAGATGACATGAAGTGCTAAATTACTGTTGCATTATGGGTATAACAGAACTAATAAAGTGGCTTTGTGTGTTTTTTTTTCTTTTGGCAGGAAGTGATTCAATATGTGGTGCTTTGTCTCCAAAGCCACATAATAATTCATTAGAGGAGCTGAGGGGGGAGTCCTTCAAGAGGAAGCAGGGTCGCAGGAGGCATGCCAGTGCTGAGGTACCAGCTCATTTCACGCTTTATCTAGATTTGAATCTTTCCAGGAACAAAGCACGTTCCTGAACATCACATCAGTGGCACACCATGTCTGTCTTCACTGTTTCTCTTGTTTTGTGTGCAGAGTGGTCAGACTGAAAATGAGCACAGTGAGCCTGCGCACAGGAGATATGGGCGGACTGGTTCAAGCCAAAAAGGTCAGTTTATCTTTTTAGATGTGTAAACATTAAGGCAGATTGTGAGTAAAGTTTGACATTCTGTCACCTCCTCAGTGCTGGGGTCTGGTGAGAACTCTGCTGCTCTGCCCAAAGAGAAGGAGAGGATCCGTCTCCTGGACTTATCAGGGAACGAGTTGGACACTCTGTCCTGTCTGATGGACAATGGATTCGTCCAGCAGCAGCTGTCACATCTCCACCGCTTGGACCTTAGCCACAACAGTCTGCAGGAGTTTCCCTCTCAACTCTGCCAGGTGATGAATCTGTTTTGTGCAGAATCACCATAATGGATGCCACCATAATATATAACATAATGTGTCGAACCTTTGTCCACAGACCTTGAAGAGTCTGACTCGGCTGGACCTGCAGGGGAATCGGCTCCAGACGCTGCCAGAGGAGCTGCTGTCTCTGCCCTCACTGAGCACGCTCAATGTCTCCCGTAACTGTGTCGGCCCCCTGCTGACCCTTGACCCCGCCGTCACCTGCCCATCACTGAGGCAGCTCAACCTTTCATTCAACAAAATCACCACGTTCCCTCACGAGCTGGGACGCGCCATGGATCAGCTGCAGGAGCTGTTTATCGACGGGTAGGCTGCTGGAAAATTGATTCCACAACACAGAGCGGGGCGCATCTCCGCAGATCACAGTTTATGAAGCGGGTCAACACATTAACGAGTAGTGTAATAATGGATAAGCGTTTTTGATGTTAGGGCTTTTGACCTAAATGGCATTTATAGGGTATATTTATGACTTTGTTTTTTATCTCAGATTTCTTTGATTCCTTTCTAAACAAGTTGCTGCTGTGCTATGCATATTTTGTACAGCATATATTGTGCCACTGATTTGTTTTTGCTCTTTTCTCATCAGGAACAGTGTAACTGAGCTGTGCACACCCCTATGTCTGCCAGAGATCAAGCTGCTTGATGTGAGCAAAAACAGCATAGAGAACATTTCACCAGACTTCCTGAGCAGCTGCCACAAACTGGAAACGTTTAATGCCTCCATGAACAAGATCTGTGAGTCCAGTGCTGTGCCCTGTTATTACATTTCAGTTGCTTTAATTTTTAATATTTTAATGAAATCATTTTTTCCCATCAGGTTCTCTGTCACATCTGCCTTCCAAAGTCACAACAGTGAAACTAGCAAACAACAGCTTCACTTATGTTTCTGAGGCTATACTTGATCTCCCAAAGTAAGTCAATGCTAATTTTGTGAGTCAGTGAATTATAAATAAACAGTAACTTTGTGTGCTGCCTCCTCCAGCTTGCAGTCTGTAGACATGAGAAACAACCACATAGCTGTTCTGCCTGGCCCTGAATTCTGGATGTCCAGCAACATCAGAGAGCTGATGTTCAGTCAGAACTGCGTCAAAACTCTGGATCTGAGTGGACCCATCTACAAGTGGGTCAGACTGGAGAAACTCCACCTGAGTGAGAACAACCTGACTGAGGTAAGTGACCGTGTGAGTGTGTCAATAACAAAACCACTGCAAACAAATATTGATGTTTGTGTGCTTTGCATCCAGATCCCTTCACAGATCGGGCTGCTGGAAGGCCTCACCTCCCTGGACGTGAGTCGTAACGCTGACCTGCGGTCTTTCCCAGATGAGATGGGAAAACTGAGCAGACTGTGGGACCTGCCGCTCGACGGCCTGCGGCTGCAGCTCGACCTCAAACTCATTGGCAGCAAAACCAAAGACATCGTCAGGTCAGAGTCTCTACAGCTTACTGCTTTTACTAGATATTGATATTCACTTAGTCAAAGGTCCTAAGGGATGGAGCTCCATTGTATCCATGCAGTGTCTGTTTTGTTCTGTGCTTCCAGGTTTCTGCAGCAGCGACTTAAGAAGGCAGTGCCTTACTACCGGATGAAGCTCATCGTGGTGGGGAATCCAGGCAGCGGGAAGACCGCTCTGATCCAGCAGCTCATGAAGCTGAAGCGCTCTCAGTCGAACCTGAAGCAGACTGCTGCCGGCATCGACGTCTGGGACTGGATCATCAGGGAGAAGGATAAAAAGAAAATGCTGCTGAATGTGTGGGACTTCTCAGGTTTGTCAACATATACAGCTGAATCTTTGGCTTGTTGCAGCGACAAATATCTGACTTTCCACTGCCGCACCACAGGCAGGGAGGAGTTCAGCGGCTCTCACCCTCACCTCCTGACATCCAGAGCTCTCTACCTGGTGGTGTACAACCTGAGCCAAGGAGCCAGTCAGGTGGATGCTCTCAAACCCTGGCTCTTTAACATCAAAGTGAGTCACAAACCAAAGCACATTTGTATTTAAATGAATGCCTGCGTTTTGTTTACATCTCTTGATTGCACTTTTCCTTCAGGCAGTAGCTCCGCTCTCTCCTGTCATTCTGGTGGGAACCCACATAGATGTGAGCGAGGAGCTGCAGCTGCAAACCTGCCTGAGCAAAATCAAAGAGGAGCTGCTGAACCACCAGGGCTTCCCTGCCATCAGAGATTATCACATGGTGTCCGTCTGTGAGGACTCGGACGCCATGTCCAAACTGCGCAAAGCCATCACCAGGGAAGTCATCAACTTCAAGGTAAGGAGGGAACAACCAGGTTTATTCTTTTGCTTTTAGTTGACCTCTTCACTAATCTCTCTTCTCTCCTCCCTCCCCTGTCACAGATCCAGGGCCAGCCGGTGATGGGTCAGCTGGTTCCAGACAGCTACGTGGAGCTGGAGCACCGGATTCTCCAGGAGAGGACCAGGGTTCCTCCAGAATTCCCGGTGCTCAGGCACCATGATCTTCTGCAGATCATCCAGGAGAGTCAGCTGCAGCTGGAGGAGGCTGAACTGCCGCATGCCATCCACTTCCTCAGTGAAGTTGGTCTGTCATTTTACCAAGCAGAGTGTGTATTTTAAGGGGGCTTCTGAAGCTTTGTCTGTATCAGCACCTGTTTTGTTTTGTTTTTGTCACTGTAGGGATTCTGCTGCACTTTGACGATCCTGCTCTGCAGCTCCAAGAGCTCTATTTTATCGACCCACAGTGGCTGTGCAACATCCTCTCCCAGGTAGCCATTGTTTTTTTGTTTTAACTTAGCTCACATCTTTCTTCAGCATCCAAACATGGCTTCTTTTCAATATGTAAGACGTGTCAGGTGAGTTTTGTGCGCTCTGTGTAGAAACCCACATTGAAGAGCTGTGGCTTCTGGGAGCATCCTAAAGGAGTTGTTCAGCGCTCTGTCATGGAAAAGTTTGTGCTTGAGACTAAATGTTTCCCCAAGTGCCTCCTGATGCAGTTCTTCAAGCTCTTGGAGAAGTTTCAGATCGCACTTCCGTTGAGCGAGGACCAGCTGCTGATACCCAGCAGGTACTGTATGTTTACATTTACAGCAAATTCAACTGTCTGACGCTCTGTAACCATTCATTCATGCTGTGATTTACAGTTTGTCCAAACACAGGCCCATGATAGAGCTCCCTCACTGTGAGAACTCTGAGGTGATTGTGCGTCTGTACGAGATGCCGTACTTCCCCATGGATTACTGGTGTCGGCAGATCAGCCGCCTGCTGGAGGTCTCCTCCTACTTGCTCTGTGGAAGAGGTAAACTAAAAATGCACTCACTGCTTCTTCAGTGCTGTTAAAGACTAATTGTCTTAATATATGTGGTGTGCAGAAAAAATTCTTCGACCCAATCGGATCTACTGGAGTCGAGGAGTCTACTTGAACTGGTCCCCAGACGCATACTGCTTGATAGAGGCAACTTCAGTGGAGGAAAATCCTTCCAGCTTTGTCAGAATAACTGTGCCATCGTCACGCAAAGGTGGGGATGTTCTTCAAGTCCTCCTTTACTACAGACCCTACAGATGATCCTGTATTTATTTTAAAGGACATATAAAATGAGTCTGAAGCGCTTTATTACAGAATATTAAATGTCATCAGTGACCTTCTTTGCTTAGGCCGGGTGTTACTGGGTCAGGTGGTGGATCACATAGACTCTCTGCTTGAGGAATGGTTTCCAGGCCTGCTAAACACAGACATGCACGGCAGCGGAGAGGCTCTGCTGAAGAAGTGGGCTCTGTACAGCTTTGAGGACGGGCAGGAGTGGCGCAAGATTCTGCTGGAAGACCTGTTTGCCTGTTTTGACAATGGTATGTGGTACATTTTTCAGTTTTTATCATATGTATATCTGATCCTTTGGTACCTTTGGTAAGTTAATGTTAATGTTTCAGTCTGGGTTTACATTCTTGTCAAGCAAAGATGCAAACAACTATTTTTAGTGGCTCAAACTGCAGCACAGAATCAGGCCCAGCAAGCTTAAGAGTGATGCTGAAGTATAGACCCATTAAAAAGACAGAGCCATTAAAAGCTGTTAATCATGTGTGATACTCAGTGAGGCAACACATATAATATTTATATTTATACACAGAGTTTGGCAGCAAAACACATCTTTTTCTGAGTTCATGATTCTATGCACAGTTCCAACTATCTGAAAGTGATTTTTATTCATTGTAGATTTCCTGCTGGTGAGTTCGGAGGATTCACGCTGCACCCTTCCCATCTCCCAGATCGCCCCTGACTTGGTGTTAAGTGACCAGCCTGCAGGAACAATACTGGACAGTGAAGAGCTGACTGTAGACATGTCCAAGGAGAACCGACTGGGTGCGGATTCTTCTATGAAGCGATGCATTGTATCATTCACTGCCCTGTTTATGTTAATTTTATAATCCTGTTTTGTCTCCAGGTGATGGCGGCTTTGGAACTGTTTATCGGGGTGTCTATAAAAACGAGGAAGTAGCCGTGAAGATATTCAACAAGCACGCGTCTGAGCTTTATATCTACAGACTCCTCAGACAGGTACTGCTGTTCCTAATTCTCTGCTGTCAGTGTGTTTTTAAACTTCATTGCTTGAACTGTCTCACTGGTCAGGAGCTGGTGGTGCTGGGTCGCCTCCGTCACCCCAGCCTCGTGGGCCTGCTGGCAGCCGGCTCAGCCCCTCAGGTCCTGGTGATGGAGCTGGCCCTGCGAGGTTCACTGGACTCTCTTTTCGAACACGAGAACGGAAGCCTCAACCAAAAGCTTCAGCACAGGATCGCCCTGCAGGTGGCAGACGGACTCAGGTAGAGCGTTAGGAGGTCCTATCCTATTCTAAATCTGAGGCCAATAATAAGTTAACGTTTAATCTTCATGATCAGGTATCTTCACTCTGCTATGATCATCTACCGAGATCTGAAGCCACACAACGTCCTCCTCTTCAACCTCAAGACTGACTCTGAGATCATCGTCAAAATCACAGACTATGGCATCGCTCAGTACTGCTGCAGCATGGGAGTGAGGAGCTCAGAGGGCACACCAGGTCACACATCCTTCATATTCTTTATATATATGTATGTAGGTCATTTAACATCTGACCTGAATATCCTTACAAATACGATTTCTATCAGATAAGACTGATTTTCCCACTTGATTTGAAAGCTTTATGATGAAGTAAATATATTTGTGTTCCTAACTGATTTCTGTGTTTCTGGCAGGGTTCCGAGCACCAGAGGTCGCTCGAGGTAATGTGATCTACAACCAGCAGGCTGACGTCTTCTCGTTCGGCCTGCTGCTCTACGACCTCCTGACCTGTGGTGAGCGCATTTCTGATGGCATGAAGTTCCCCAGCGAGTTCGATGAGATCGTAGTGCAGGGGAAACTGCCAGGTAACATTCAGGCCTTCACCAGGGATCATCCCAGCTGTGCAATCAGAAATACTTAACTAATATGGGGTGAAATTCATCTCAGAGACACTTGTATGAGTAATTTCTACTTGCACAAAAACAGTCTGCGCGTGTGCACGTCAGTCCGAACAAATATGAATATGATGTATATAAAGAGAATATGACTGCATAGATCCCCCTTTTTGACTTTTCCTTTACAGTCTCGGCTCCACACAGATCCACAAATGCATGATGCATTTAGGTGACGGTGGAAAACTGGGACATTTAGGTTTTTCCTGTATTAAATGAAATGTTTTCCTGTTGTATACATACAAAAGGTTAAGTTTACAAACACTGCCTCATGCACAGATCCAGTGAAACACTACGGTTGCTCACCTTGGCCGGGCTTTCAGGCGCTGATGAAGGACTGTCTCAATCAGAGTCCACAGGATCGACCCACATCTGCTCAGGTTCGGAGGTTAGGAGCTGTGTGCCCTCCAGTGGCAGCCCCATAGAAATGCAGTTAAACTTTATCTGTGGTGTCTGCAGGTGTTTGAAAGGCTGAATTCAGGTGAGATGCTGTGTCTGATGAGGGAGCTGGTGGTTTCCCGGGTGTTCAACGCAGAGTGCCTCGTGGTGAGCTCAGACTGCACTGACAGTCGCTCTGCCAGTCACACGGCCTGGTTGGGGGGGGGCAGCAGCAGCCAGAAGCAGGGCACCATCACAGCCATGGACATGGACACAAAAATGGTCACCACACAGGTACTGGTTGTTTCATGTATATTCTCATTCCTTTGCAACACTTGTTTTTAATATTTGTGCACCTCTGTGTTTGGGTTTAATGCCCAAGGCTACAAATTTTTGTCACATTTTCCAATTATCCCTGAATGCATCATTTGTGTGACATCATTATATTTCATCACATCAATTCAAATGAAAGATGGACTTAAAAAATATTATTTAAAACAGCAGTTTTTTTCTGTGTTAAACAGAAGGTCGACACCAGTCCTGTCCTCTGCCTTGTGACCGTCCAAATCCCAAATGAGGCCTGTGATTGGCTGGTAGCAGGAACCCAGTCCGGCTCATTGGTGGTCATGAGTACGCAGCATCCATCGACTTTGCACCACCTTCAGAAACTCACAGACGCTGTCACATCGCTGTTTTTTCATGTGCAGCCACGCCACACGTAAGCTTATGATAATATGTATAATATTGAAGTTTTGATTTGTTTTAATTTGTTTATTTTCTTTACAGGCAAAGAAAGAATTATTTGCTGGTTGGGACAGCAGATGGAAATCTCAGTGTTTTTGAAGACTCTGTGCTCATGGTACAAATTCAGTGATTAAAACAAGGTTTATTATTATGTTTATGATTTATTATTTTATTATTCCTCCTTCTGCTCTTCCCAGCAGGAGAATGGGCAAGCAGTGAAAATTCTCACCTTGGGTAACGTCAACACTCCTGTGATGTGTTTGGGCCACTCTCTCCATTCTCTGGACAGCAGGTCCGTGTGGGCCGGTTGCGGGACCAAGATCCTCTCCTTCACTGTCGACTACAACATCTGCAAAACCATCAACACAAAACCAAATCTCATCTTCCAGTGAGTCATGTCAGGATTGAATGTCAGGCTGGCTGGCATGTTAAATTCAGTTTGTGAAAAGCGGCGGGTGTGCATGTGTCAAAAGGGCGCAGATGTGTGAGGGCGAAATGTATAATGATGCCTTAGTTAGATTAACAGCAGATGTTGAAATGCTAAGTGATGCCAAGATGTTTGTGTTTGTGTGCTGCATTCAGGAACCACCGCACACTGAGCGGAGAAGCAAGCGTGTCTCGTATGGTTGTGGATAAATATGTGTACCTGAGCAAAACTGGGATGGCAACTGTGGAGGTTTGGGACAAGCGGAGCGAGAGGATGGTGGACTGCATCGACTGTGCTCAGATTATCAGGTAATCTGGAAAATTTATGTTGTTTTGTTCTCTTTAGAGGAAAAAAATCAAAGTAAGAATGACTTTGGAAAAAGGGACTGTGTACAAGAAGGAGGACACACAAACACACCAGGTGTTTTCTGTCCCTGCAGACATGAGTCTGGCTTCAGAGGCCGGCAGGGCAGTGAAGCAGAGCTGCCCGCTGAAGCATCACCCTCCTTGGCCACTGTAAAGGCCCTGCTGGTGCAGAGCGCTGCAGCTCTCTGGATCGGCACTAGAGGGGGCCACCTGCTGCTCGTGGAGCTGTCCAAACACCAGACGCTGCACGTCATGGGACCCAGCTGCAGCTCCATCCGCTGCATCTCTTCTGCACTGATACGTGAGTTTCAACAGTTTTGCACATTAGCATCGATACTAACATGCTGAAAGACTGTATGCATTAATGTCAAAGGATATTGTTGTCTGTACAGTGCTGCTTGAAAGTTTGTGAATCTTTCAGAATTGTATATATCTGATATTTCTGCATATGAACCAAAACATCAGCCCAGCAAGCAAATGAAACATTTCAATTTGTTACTTATTTATTCAAGAAAATGGCAAAAACCTGACAGATTAGCAGTTCATTTGAAGGTCCAAAGAGTTTGGACTCCACAAATCCACAGACAGACAGATTGTGTACAAATAGAGGAAATTCAGGTCCATTGTTCCCCCTCCCCAGGAGTGGTCTGTCAACAAAGATTACTCTAAAAATAAGTCATGGCTGTGATGTTACAAAGGATAACATCACAGAGAAACCTGTAAGCAGCTAAAGGCCTCTCTCACACCGACTAATGTTGATGAATCCATCAGGAGGACACTGATGGTGTGCACGGCAGAGCTGCAAGGAGAGTTCATATGGAGAGACCAGAGGGCTGCTGGGAAAATATTTTGTGGACTGATGAAACCAGAATAGAATTATTTGACTTGAATGAGAAGCATTATGACGTCCACGCCGCTTTACAGTATGTGTCATGGTTTGGGCCTGTTTTGTTGCATCTGAACCAGAACGACTTGAAAGCATCAGTAGAGCAATAATTTCAGAATTATACAAAAAGAAGTGAATGTTCTGAAATGATAAAGTCAAAGTTCTGCCCATATTCCAACTCACAGGAGGGGGTCACCAGGTTCACATACATAATATGAATCATTTTCCTGAATAAACAAGTGACTATAGACAATATTTTACTTTTATTTTTTTAGGTGGTTCTTATTTTCTACAGCTGATGTTTTTCTGCAGAAATATAGAAGCAGGTGGAGATAATCACAGGTTATCCTGCTCCTTCAAAATATATGTTGGATCTTAAAAACTTTTTTTTTCTAAAGTAAATATAAAGCAGAAGGAATTCAACTTTGCATGTGACAAAATGAGAAGAAGAAACTACAAGCAGCTGTTTCTTGCTTTGTTTTGGATTCATGGCTCATGGGGGTGTTTTATGGAAAAACAGCTCAGCATGCTGCTCACAGTTTGCTCCCTCTTTTTGTTTGTGTCATGTGTGTGTCCTCTCCCGAACAGAAACTCTGAACTGGAAGAATGTGGTGCTGGTTTTGGGCCGAAGACTTCCACAAAACAAGACTCAAGATGGTGAGTGTGCCGCCTCATTGTTTTTGAGCCCCACACACATTAGCAAAACAGTTGTCTTGCTGTGCGACTTTGGCTGCGTGTTAGTCCGATGTGTGTGTTTGTCTCAGATGAGGAGTCTGTGCTGATGGTTTGGAACAGCATGCTGCCAATGGAGGTCAAAGACCTGAAAAAGCACTGCGACAAGAGAGAGCAGATCACAGCCAAGATGAGAGAGCAGCTCCACCCAGACTGAAGCCAACAGGTTTGATGGGTTTTAGTTCTTACTCAGAGAGCACAGGGAACATTGTCTCTCTTTTTTTTGGTAATATTTGACATTACGCCTGTCAGGTTTTAGTAACATAGTTAATAGTTAAACACAAATTCGTGCATGAAATGTTTTTAAATAGTTTAATTTGAGGTCTGGATGAAGCCTGTGCCAATTGTTACATCGGCTTTCAAAAGAAAAACAAAGAAATTAGTGTTTGAACTACTGTAGTTGATTAATTAATGGCACAATTTTTAATTTAATGCATGTGTTTTTGCACTTCCTTTCAAAGTAAGAGTATAGGGTAAGTTAAAAGGAGCAGTTTGATGTTAGATTTTAGGTTGCTATTATTGCAGTGAAGGTACTTTGATGTATTATAATGACACTTATTTTTGTTCTACTGACTCTTTGGAGTCGATCCACTACTTCACCAAGTAGAGAGAAGTACTGAGTTAAAATATGCAGCTCTGTGTCTGTGAAAAGATGGAACAACTTATAATCTCCCATCTAATTTTTTCAACTATAGACTGTATGTACAGATGGACGATGTAGTTCAGCCTCGGCTCATTGCACAAAAGTGAGGGCGAAACATGTGGCGTACAGGCTGCATTGGCTGCTGACCATGATGTTTTAGTCTCACTTTTAGGCCCCTGTCATCAGTACAGGCTTTAGGAAAACACGGAGCAGGATGGGGCTGACTGGCTTCTGAGTTCAGACTAGATGCTTCATCACTAGCTTCCAAGTGATGTGAGGATACAGTTAGTGGGTAGGTGGTTAGCACATTTGTACATTATAAACTGCTCCTTTAAATCATAATGAGCACTGATTTAGTGTATTATAGGTCACAGAATCTTTCAGCCACGCGCAGTTGTATTACATGTGTGGTTGATATATACAGTTAGAGACAAAAGTATTGGCACCTCTGTCAGTTTGACATGTTTTGCATGGAGCAATGCTTTAATGCAATTTTCTATTGAAGCAAACTAAATAACTGCCGACAGGTGTGTCAACACTTCATGAAAAGGTAAAAGGTAACAAAATATGAAAAGTGCTAATACTTTGGTTACCATCCATTTATGCAGATTGCAAAACAATTTGTTGTTATTTATTGATCACATCATTGTTTTGAGATGTTTGTTTAGTTTGCTTCAGTAAAAAATTACATTAAAGCATTGCTTCATGCAAAACAGTCAAACTGACAGGAGTGCCAATGCTTTTGTCTCCAACTGTAGATATTTTTTATTATTATTATTTATGCTAATTTATACAGTGACAGCTTGAAACACCATGGCAACCATATCTTAAGCACCACAGCAACCGCATGCAGTGATATTAGCATCTGCTTTTAAAACACTCAGCCACTCCTGTTGGTTGGCTTCAGCTCATGTTGGAGCTCCTTCACTCACAGTGTCCTTTCTGGACACGTTTGATGGGTTACATGTTAACTGCTGTATCCTCTCACTGCTTACACTTCAACCCATCTCTGTGAGTCTTTCACATTATTTGCAGTAGTATATGTAGAGATATGAAGTCATATGTGTGGTTTAGGTATTCACATTTTCATTTTGACACATAAAAAGTGGAACATGACATGATTTTGTACATGTCTTCACAGATTGAAAAGGGATCAACTCTCTGGTGCATTGACATGTGAGCAGTAGAGCAAGAACTAAAGAGGGGAGCACTTTTTTTTAATTTAATAATTCATTCTTACAAAACATTGTGCCATGTTTTTAGATGAGGAGATCAATCATTTTATTTTCTAAAAGGGACACAGATATGTGTTTTTTTCCAGGGCTGAG
>JAVQJX010146268.1:0-11428 GCA_036025115.1 Ambassis agassizii
CCGCACCGCTTAAGTGAAGAGAAACACAAGAGACAACTCCACGTTCAAAACGTAGTCATCTACGTACAGCGCCACCCGCCAATAGTGGTCATCTACAGAACAGCAGCCACAGAACAGAAGCGCGTTTATTGAGGGAAATGGCGAATAATTGCGTTTTACTATTTATTAGTTATTATTATTTTATTTATTGCAGGAACGTGTCTGTACAGAAAGTCCAAAGTCAGTACCATGTAACACAAAAATGGACAAAAATGGATATTTCAGAGCTCCCCCTAAATGTCTCAAAGCAGGCTTTCAGGGGAGCTTGTGTCCTCTTCAGGGGAGCTCGGCTCCCCTTAGCTCCCCCGTAATTCGAACACTGATCACTCCCATGCACACGCATCTACACACCATAACTTATGTTACCTCTTAACATAGTTACAGATTTTTACAGTTAGTTTATGATAAGCTAGATTGTGTTTATGAGTGTATTTGTCCTGTCGTCATGGCAGCACCCCATCACCAGGTGGATTGCGAGGAACATCTATGATTCCCCTATGAAGGACTATGAAAAGGCGATGGCTGTAATCCAGAATGAAAAGGAGAAGACTGAAATGAGGTATGTGTTTGTACAGTCTCAGTGGGCTAAAATGACTCAAATCTTTTGAATGGATATCATTATATGAGGCAAGGTTGATCAAATCCTGTTTGACAAAACTCCTTTGACCCACCACAAAGTTTCTGCGTTGCAACTTGAATGATGAAATAACTTTTGTCTTGTATTGTAAGTCATCATTGAACACAGCGATGTGCTAATGTTACATAATTTTTTTTTTTTTCATCAACAGACGAATGCAGTTAGAGGCGCGTAGACAGATGAGGGAGCGGGGAGATGGCCCCTGGTACCATGTTCCAACTCTCAGCAAGGATATCATTGACTATAGCCCCAAAGCAACACCTGACAATTAATCTGGAATGAGTCTGTTATCCGGACATCATGCTCATCAATTTCACTGTTTGTACATTTTTCCCTTCTAGCGTAAATAAAGTATCTATATGTACTCTGATACGCGGTGTGTTGATCTCCCTGTTTCCCCCTTATGTTGCTTTATTAAGATTTAGCTTCTTTCATGCATTAATACCATTTTTTTGCAGAATGAGCCAGTCTCCAATACAAACATCTGTCTCATTTGCAATGAGCAGGACTGTCCACCAGGTGGCCGAGTTGTGCAGACAGTGTTGTGGAGGGCTTGTTATCAGGAAAGCGATCACAAATTGCTTCTTTTAAAATATGACTTCACTGTCTTCACTGAATGCGTGTATTATAAATACATAAAGACGCTGCTGATAAAAAAAAATGGCCATTTTTTGCACTTTAGAAGTTAAAATCTACTTAAGGATCATGGATGATTTTTATTTTCTGCACTTAGTGCCATTAAAATGAATAAATAAAAATTCCTCATAATAACCGCGCAGTGTGCTGCATGGAGAAAACACGCTGTAGTAAATGTGGCTGGCTTTATGAATCATCCTCAGAGGTGGGAGGGGCCCTTCTGGTGAAACATCCCAGTGAGAGCAGCACAGAGAGCGGCGTCATCACACACACAACAGTAGCAATGTAATTTCTGCGCAGGTCCACCAAGCCTCTTTTTTTCTCCACAAAAAAAAAAAAAAAAAAAAAAAAAACCCCACCAAAACAAAAGAGCAACATTAGCCTCCATGCTTTTCGTCGTGCCTCCTGTGCCTCCACCCCTCGGTCGTTTTATTTTTATGTTTTTCAGCGTCACATCCCCCTGGCCGGAGGAATGTAGAGACGGAGCGCTTTAAAAATAGCATCCTCTCCTGTGACAGCGCTGCTCCGGAGCCTCCGCGCACTGTGCTGCGAGGAGCAGGAATGCGAAGATGGCTGCAGACCTAGGAGAGCTGCTGGTCCCGTACATGCCCACCATCAGAGTGCCCAGAACTGGAGACAGGGTTTTCAAGAGCGAGTGTGCCTTTTCTTTCGACTCTCCCGTAAGTGTGTCCCCCCCTCCCACCTACTCACTCTACACACACACACACACACACACACACACACACACACACACACACACACACACACACACACACACACACACACACGCACACGCTGCCTGCGCAGGAGACTGGAGCTGTGGTTGTTTTGGGAAAAGGTTAGGTGTGTTTATCGGAGACAGACTGTAGCTACTTTGAGCAACACACACACACACACACACACACGTGAAACCACTGTACCGTACGCGTGCGTGTGTGTGTCTCCATGGCCACCTTCCTCTGCGAACATGTAAGGAAATAAATAATTAAAATGGTGTTTACATCTCAGGAGACACAGGCACGGTTGGTGGGGTTTTCCTTTGTGACACAGCATGGCTTCAAGCAGGCCAGTTTAACCCATAAACACACACACACCTGCCTGACCTCTGAGTAAATGTAAAATGTCTGCCTCATTGTTGGATTTTTATAACTTATATATTGTCTGTAAAATGACTTAAAGCAGTGAAAGAGAGATATTTCTACTATCCTTTTCCACAAATTAATGGTGAAAACTGGATTTAAAGTTGGTTTTAATTGGCCTTAAATAGCCCATATTTCATCCATAGTGACCTTATCTTCATTATGTTCTTTGGCCTGTTATTGTATCTTTTTATGTAATTGTTCCATTTTTTTTAGGGTTAATATATTCACTTCCCTTTTATTCAGTGATGCTGACAGCATCAATGCATAATAAATGTAGCTTTTAATTTAAGTTACTGTTTAATATAACAAACTTGTACATATCTGTGGCAAATATGTTTTCTTACGATGAACTTACTTTCTCGACTGCAGCCGTTTTTAAAGGTGACTCAGCTGTCTGGAGTTCATCATGTTGGCCTGAGGACTGGTTTATTTTTATCCTCGCACTGTTGAGGCTCATATGTCACTCTGGGCCACTTAAAGGTTTATCACAGGGGTTTATAAGGCTGATTGCAGATTTAGGTTAGTTTTTTTAAGAGGTATCTTCTAAGTATTTAGTCTTCTAACGGTCCATGTGTGAAGAGGAGGAGGAGAAGGAGGAGGAAGGCGTTTTTTGTCGAAGAAATGTTGTCCAAGTAACATAAATGTGATCCGTTGGTCACACGAAGGTCTTATAAATGTGTCAAAATGTTGGTATCATGTGACATGTTGTTTAGATATGATGAGTCGCCCAATCAAACGGCAGCTTTATGTTTCTTAAATCAAAGCTAAACCTAGCTTTAACTAGGTTAATAACAGGATGTTCACAACAATCTATTTTTCTGAGGCTTAAATGAAAAATGAGATGGCATTTTTGTTATTTTACAGTAAATAAAGTATTTAGGGCTGTTTGAACGAAAGCTGCAGCTGTCTGCTGGTGTGACCATAACACAGTACAATACATAGTGCATGATTTGTTTACACGTTGTTTTTATTATTAGCCTACCTGTAAATACTGAGAAATTGACACGGTCAAGTAACTAAAAATGAGTCTAACAGACTTTGACTACATTTATACACTTTTATCAATGAAGGGGTAGAAGTCTGTGGGTGTTAAATCAGGTGAAGGTGATGGACTGAAAATCCACATTAGTTGATGAAAGCACAAACATTGACGTTTTCTTAGATGGTGCTGAGAGAAATGTTACACATGTTAATGACTGCAGACTTCCTGCAGTGGCACTCAAAGAGGTGTACAAGAAAAGAAGAGATGTATCTGATGTGTTCTCTCTGTTTTTGTCTGCAGGAGTCTGAGGGAGGTCTGTATGTGTGTATGAACACATTCCTGGGCTTTGGACGAGAACATGTGGAGAGACATTATCGCAAAACAGGACAGAGTGTGTACATGCACCTCAAACGGCACGTCAAAGAGGTACGTGTTATTATGTGGTGCTGATTTTAATGAACAAACTTATGAAGGGCTTTAGAGTCAGGGCAACAACTTAAAAAGGATGTTTAACGCACAAAATATCATCAGGCAGCAATGAAACAAATCAATGAAAACACTTGACATCAACTTCCTGTTTAACATGTCTGTGTGGTGCTGACCTGCAGACTGAGACATTTCACACAGTCCGCCTTGTAGCTTTACAGGTTCTGTCATATCCTAATTTGCAAATGAAGTGATTCAATTTAAATTTCAGTTTTGTTAGTCTGTGTATGTGAGAGGAACAAAAAATGAATAGTTAAATTTAAACCAAAACTATGACCCTTAAAGAAGTGAGTGGTGGTGTTTGAGTATGTTTTTGTCTGCTCTTCAACGTATAAAAAACCAAACTCCAGACACGCACACACACACACACACACACACACACACACACACACACACACACAAGCTTGACCCACAACAAGCTCGACATGACGCACACCAACAAAAGGTCCGAGCTGCTGCTGCTGCTGCTGTTTCCTCGCTGGCTCTAATTGCCATCAGATCAGCTCTGCTTTGTAAAGAGCTGCTATTTCCATGCCTGGATCTGGACAGAAACAGCTGCTCACATTCTGCAAGCTCCTGTGTCTGCTGTTTTTTTTCCTCCCATGAGTCCACTTGGTCTCGAGTGTGTCAGCATTCTCTGTCTTTCTACTGTGTCTGTGAGCTGGAAGCAGCTGAACATGACTGAACTGAAAGGAAACCAGCCGTGGTGTTGTTAAGCTGCTGATCAGTGAATTCATGAATTCAGAATTTTGTTAATTCAGTGATTGTTTATTCTTGTATAAAGCCTAAAATGTTTATTTTTGATTGAAACAGTTTGTTGGTAAGAGACAGAAAGAGACAATGGTGCAGGCTCGGACAGGCCCAGACACATGAGGTTAAATGTACTGTAAATGGTATCTGTCCAAGTCCACAAATCAATCTGTGCTCTTCATCGTTCTTTAATTGTGAGCCTGCCGTGGTCGGGGGGGTTTCCCGCTCGCCTTGTAACCTGACCTGGAAAGCAGAGCATCCAGCATCTATTTCTAACAAAATGACAACCATCTGGATGTGCCTCAGCAAAACATGAAAGACAACAATTATCCAAGGTGTTCAAAGAGGTTTTTATTTAATGTGAAGGAAACTCTTTGATCCGCTTTAATCTCTCATCCTTCCTGTTTGCTACAGAAAGCCACAGGAGCGGCAGGAGGTGCCATCCCCAGACGAAGAAATGGAAAAGTGTTTTTAGGTAAGCAGGAGGCAGCAATTTATATTGTTTAGTAAAACGATGCACATTAATATTACACTAAGTCCTCCATTTTAAGTACAATAAAACTACAGTTTGATACATCAGTGTACATCAGCTGAGGTGTTTTCACTTCAGTGTAGAAATTACCCATAACACACCAGCCTGCCTGTTGTAGGGTCAGTAAGAGGATGACATGACCTTCAGTTTTTATTAGTTTATCAGTGTGATTGACAGGAGTACTGCTTTCTGGGCAGAGCTGCGTCTTCATGTCTTCCTCTAATGTTGAACTGATGGCAGACAAGGTAACTATGTATAACCAGTATAGAAACTATATCTTTGTATCACAATACAAAGAAGTTTGTGACACTTTATGTCCTATGTTCATAGTCATTATTTTAAAGTAATACATTAAAAAGGATAATCTGTCCCTCTGACTCATAGACGTGTGAAGCAGGAAGCAGCACCTCCTGTCTCTGTTATTGTTTGTTACACTGCAGCTGCCCCTGTCGTCGGCCTTTACTCAAAGATATTTCCCATGATCAACCCTCTCCTCCTGTTCTCTATATATAGCCCATTTATTTGTATATGTGGTTGGTAACTGTTCTAAATCAAAGCCTGCCCTGCTCCCTTCCTCCACCTCCTCCTGCGCTTCAGGATGGGGAGGGGCTGGTTGCTTTACAGTGGGGGCCTCTCAGCTGCCACCACCCGTCAACCGCCCGTCCAGGCTGACACACTTCTGCTGCAGCTATGACGCTACTCACAGAGGACCCGGGTGTCTCTCTGCATCGTCCCCTCATTCCTTCCACTCAGACATTCCTGTTTTACTTATAGTCCAGTACTTTAGTAGTCTTTATTGTCTCCAGTCAGTTGTTTGTATCATTAGATCAAGTCCTTTATCTCACATCAGTCTCCCTGAAATAACAGAGGAGTTCATCCCTGAAAGAAGTTTTTTTTTCCTTCATCAATTTAAGATTTTTGATGTGACAGAATGCATCCGCCGTCATGCCCATACCAGCCCAGTGATCTAATCAAACTGCTAGCTGTTACTACGTCACGCGTCACCATGAAAACAGAATAACATGTCAGGGATAACCTGTGATCCTGTTTCTCATGACTCACTTCACCACTATAGTCTGCAGTGGAGGACAAACAGCTCTATATGGAGTCTGATTTAATAGAAGCATTTGTGAAGACTGATGCGTCATTACAGACATGAGGCCTGAGCTACAGCAGGTCAAAATTTTTCATTGTGTGGTGAAAATATGATGGGACTGCATCCGTTAACGTTCTAAACAATAAAAATGCAATAAATTAAAAACAATGTTCAATGTATAAACACTCGTAAAGGCTAAGAAATTAAGTGAGGTTTCGATTTATAGTAGTTGCTTGAACAAAATTTAAAAACGCAAATCAATTGGTCTGAAAAAAAATCACTGAAAATAGCAGCTGTAATTTAGATAATGTTGTTTCTATGGTAACATAAAGGATGTTCCTCAACCCATTGTGTGTACTGTACTAATATTATGAGCATCTGTTGGTATGTCTAAAAAAAAGAGTCATAAGGACATCACACACACACAGTGGTGTCATCGAGCAGTCGGTGTCTTCCTGCTGCTGACTGAATGTCTGCTTCCTCCCTTTTAAAGATTTAGAGCTAAACCGTGATTTTAATGGAGAGGACTATGAATATGAGGACGAGGCCAAGCTTGTCATTTTTCCAGACCACTTCGAGATCCCCTTACCAAATATTGAAGAGTTACCCGCTCTGGTCAGTGAGTCTGTGTGTGTCTGTGCATGCTGATGGAGGAAGTTGCACTCAGTGGTTCCCTGGTCTCAGGACAGGCAGGTTCATCAGTTTTTTTGACGAGACGCTAATTGAAACTTTAAATGAGGCTTTCTAAATGTTTTTCAAGGACTTTTCATGCCACTTCCTGTATATGTTAGAGTACAGAGGATATCAGAAATGCGTCCTCCCTTCAAAATAAAACACTGAGGGGAACCACAAGGTGCACACGTTGGCGTCTTTAATTTGAAGTCACTCTTCGTTTTTGTCCTTAGAGCTTGGCTTTTTTTTGTTGTTTTATGCATGTATGTATAATATTAATGTTGGTGGTGTGGACTTGTTGTTGCTTCATGTTTATTGTTTGTTACTGAAGAACACCTTTTTTTGCATGGTTTATTTTGTGCTTCATTAAATGTGTGTTCTGCTGCTCTTATCTTCACTCTCAGGATATTCTTGTTTTCTTGTGTGAATCTTGCATGATCACTTTTAATGTACACTTCAGTTTCATTTACACAAAATTATTAATATTTTCAACCTCGCCCTCCATCATCCAGGTGACCATCGCCTGTGATGCAATACTCAACGCACCGTCAGCTTATAAGAAACAGGAGCCTGAGTCCTGGGAGGAGGAGATCCAGGTGTCCAGACACGCCAGGAGCCTCAGACAGCTGGATAACGGGGTCCGGATCCCACCCAGGTACAAGACTGACATCAAGCCACAGCTATATTTATTCATTTCATATGATTCCACGACTTCTTGGCTCTCTGTTGTATAGTGCATATGTATGTACTATATTTTGTATGTGTTATTTAAATTGTCTCAGCATTCCTGTGTCTCATCCTGCTATTTAGCATTACAGATACACTGTAAATTCAACATTATTTAAAACATGCATACACAGTACAACAGTGTTACACAGCACGTTTCTTTTTGCTGTCAGCGGCTGGAAGTGTCAGAAGTGCGAGATGAGAGAAAACCTGTGGCTGAACCTGACGGATGGAGCAGTGCTCTGTGGGAAGTGGTTCTTTGACGGCAGCGGAGGCAACGGCCACGCTCTGGAGCACTACAGAGAGAGCCACCACCCTCTGGCTGTCAAACTGGACACCATCACTCCAGACGGAGCAGGTCGGAGAATTTTCATCCTGTAATATTACTGTACTGTTTACATTATATGGAGTTACTAACTGAGCATTTGATTTCAGATGTCTATTCGTTCGAGGAGGAAGAAGCTGTGCTGGACCCTCACATATCAGAGCACTTGTCACACTTTGGAATAGACATGCTACAGATGCAGAAAAGAGTGAGTGTTAAAACATCCAAACAAAATGTAAAATCAGTAGACGTTTCAGTCCATCATAGCAGCGTCACATACTGGTGTCTTCAGACAGAGAACGGGCACCACACAGACAATAACTCCCGGCCGCGGGTCAGCGAATGGGAAGTGATCCAGGAGTCGGGCATGAAGCTGAAGGAGGTCTTTGGTTCTGGTTACACGGGCATCAAAAACCTGGGAAACAGCTGCTACATTGGCACAGTAATGCAGGTCCTCTTCAACATCCCAGACTTCCAGAGGATGTGAGTAGTGAGCGTGGTCATGATTTGATATAAAGTGGTAACTTCTTTTCTTTATACAGTATCATACATACAGTTTTTAAAAAAAAAAACTCCTGTACCTGGAGCTCTGTATGCCCTAACTTAAAAACTTGACAAACTAATATGGCCGCCAGCAGAAGGTGTATTTTTTTCCCTTGTCTTGTGTCTGTGTGTTTCGTCCCATGTGCTCCAGTGTGTGACATGTTTTTGATCTCTTAGGTATGTGGGTAATCTTCAGAGGATATTTGACTATTCACCTCTTGACCCAACACAGGACTTCGCCACACAAATGTAAGTGACTCCTCTTACATAATGCAGACACACAAACAGGAGAAGGTGTTTTCCAGCTGCTGCTGTCTCTGCGCTTGAAAAAAAAAATCACCATCATGTCAAAACTCATTTGGTTGCAAGACACCAGTCAGGTTCACAGTCACAGCTGAATGTTTCATGTTGTGATCCGTACAGCCAGATAAACATGTTTATACCTGTCAGCAGAGAGGAGATCTGATGACCTGGTTATTTTAGGATTATTCCAAGTGATATATTTACCTTGTATCAAGGTAAAGGATAATACAGTTCGTTCTAAATACATATAAAACGGGGAAGAAATTGTGATTTGGACTTTACCTAGATTCTGACTGGCCTGTCAGCAGAGTGACAGGATACATCAGTCAGGTCAGCACTTATCTCAAACATATGATCAGTTCATACAGTCAGAATTGTTAGCTCTTGGTTTTCAGCTCAGTTTTTCTATAAACAGAATGTTTTTTTTCCACAAATATTACACACATTTTACTGTATAAGATGTGTGTAAAATCAGATTCTAGTTTTAAGCAGTACTGGATGAAATTACATTGTTTGTGCTTATATTTAGTAAACAGTTTAAATGAAGTACTTATCGGCCTGTACGCGTGGTTATGTATTTATCAGAATTTATCATCATCATGATAAACTCTGTGTTTGTGCTCGTGTGTTTTTGTCTGACAGGGCTAAACTGGGACACGGACTGCTCTCAGGCCAGTACTCCAAACCACCCATGAAATCTGAGCTCATTGAACAGGTGATGAAAGAAGAATACAAGGTATTAAACGGGGTATGTCCACCTCCTAAAGTGGGTCTGACAGAAGCATGATTAAAATATGCTGTGACAAAAATCTGTTTTTTTTTTTTTGTTGTTGTTGTTTTTTTTGGAAGGTTCAGTTGGAAGTTCTGTCAGTTTGATGTTTTTAAGCATCTTTTCACAATGCAGCTGGTGAAGGAAAAGGAGATTTTATGAAGTTTTGTCTGAAACTAGCTGTTATCCATAAACTGCTTTTGACCACAGCGGCCTCAGGTGGCGCTCTAAGACTGAAGTTTTTAATTTCCCACATCGCTGCTTAATTTTGTCACGAGTATTAGCTGTTTGATGGTTGCGCTGTGCTTCCCTTAATCTCCCACCTGCTTTAACAGCTTAATAGATTTTGAGTATTTCTTTGTGTGATTTCGCCTCACTAACATGGTGCCTAATATGAAATCTTTGCCTGCACACAGCTGCAGAAAAAATACAGGAGGAAAATGATTAAAGCATAATGGGACTCTAGCTGTAGTTCTGTAAGCCCCAGGCTTCTTTTAAGCCTTAGCAGGCACAGTAATTGATAGGGCAGTGCTGTGATCCTGAACTTCCTACACATGTGATGGTGGAGTCAAGTTTGGACATATATTGACAGCTGTGAAGATAGGAGGGGGGGTCGGCATGCTGTGTTCAGTTTGTACTGAGGCAATATTCTCATTAACACAAAGGGATTTGTGTTGGCACAGATAGTTTGTGTGCGGCAGAGAATAAACCAAATAAACAATAGTTTAATTTTCAGTGACTATTTAACTATTTTCATTCCTATTGTTTGTGTTTATGTCTGTTAAAACCTGATATATTTTAAATGTTTTGGAGCTTTAGCAGCGCTGTGTGTCCTGCTATGTTTCCTCTCAGAAGAGCCAGTGTTTGTGTTTACAGATAAGCAGCCACTTGCTAGTGTTAGCTTCATATTTAGTCACATGTAGAGGTACCATTCACACCACTTAACAAAGAAATTCTCTCTGTGTTTTTTTTATTAGGGATAATAAAGGTTAAAGATGTTCTTGTAGCAGACATATTTACATACAGTATGCAGACAGTACCCAGCATCAAATTCATCCATTATGTTTGGTCATATTTTTTATAATACATTTGATTTTTCTATTAAGAGATATTTCATACTTTTCCCGTAATGAAATCAAATCTCTTTGTCAAAGCTGTAAGAGCATCAAACATCTATTTTGTTTATGGATTTATTAGCAACAAATGAAACATCGTATTTATCTGTCTAAAGGAAACACAGACTTTCTATTTTTTTTAATAACAAATGCAGACTGATAGATGCTGCAAAGAAAACAACTGAGCTTTAGACCAAGATAATCTCCACTGTACACAGTTAATGCATGTATACTTTGTACAAACATGCTAAAAATTGATTTGATGATCACAGTGTGTCTGACTCCTGCACATATATTTTTTTAATTCCAGCACCAGCAGAGGGGCATCTCTCCTCGAATGTTGAAGTCCCTGGTCAGCAGAGGACACCCAGAGTTTTGCTCCAACAGACAACAAGATGCTCACGAGTTCCTCCTGCACATTATCAACCTGGTGGAGGTGGGTGAAGAAAAGTCAAAATGTTCAAATGTTCACAATCTGGAAATGAGTATAACTGTGTTGTATGTTAGAATATCCACTTATTCTACCTACCATTTCTATCTTTGTGACTACAGATTTATAGGTAGATCTGATTATTTTGTGTTTATTATCAGTAGTTTGATCCTTAAAATGCTGGCATAAAACACACAAAGTGATCAGTGTGATGTGTTAAAATTCTTGTACGCTACTTTGTTTTC
>JAVQJX010146331.1:0-12194 GCA_036025115.1 Ambassis agassizii
ATAAACACTATGTAAAGCTTGCTTTTACTAAAGCCTCATGTTCCAACACCACAAAATGTTCATTTCCAATCAGTTATAGATGCAGAGGTAACATCCACACACTAATTCCCCTCATTTAACTTCTGCTGCTGCAACATAACAGCTGATTCAATACTCTCATTTACATTTAAATGGCACGATGGCTAGCGCTCAGCTCCTCTTGCAGGAAAAACACTCAAAGAGCAAAATGAGTCACCGGGTCCCTGTCATGGATCTGCCTTCAAGACACAGTGAGGTTTAAAACATCTACTAAGTGAACAGAAATGGTGTCGTAACATAGTTAGTCCAGCAGAGTGCTCTCCATTTTTCAGTCTCAGCAATGTCTGCAGTCATTTTTTTTACATTTTCTAACAATTTTAGCAAATAATTTGAAATCTGGCTATTACACTATAATACATATGGAGTGGAATAAAAACAACCTGTCATCGCCCTCTGTTGGACAAACCTCATAATCATCTTTTAGAGGGTTCTTTGGCATTAACTCTACAGACATTCCCCCTTACTACAAATTTACTGTCCTATTCCTGATTGATCACCCTGACTCGGTTGCAGCCTGTATTAAAAAGATACAGTTCACCTCCAAAATGAAATATTCCTATTTTTCCTGTGAGTTGCAGTGCTATTTAGCTATCGAGATTGCAATTTTGGAGATAAATAACACACCATGCAGTGAAAGTGCAAAAAAAAAAAAAAACACACAATTAAAAAATTCATTTTAGAAATAATGACCCAGTTAGTCAGTTTTAACTCAAGTACACCTAGCTACCCATATCATTGTGTGCAGAAAGTTGTGTGCAGAGCTAAAACAGGGAGTGCGTCATTAATGTTTAGATTGCATCCAGCCTGAGGACCTGTATCTCTAAATCTCTGGAGCTCTTCTCAAAGCAATCTATAAGGATTAATAGTACAATAATAGAATATTAGATTTTGGTGTGAACTGTCTCTTTAAGCTAACCTTGCTAGCTGCCTTGGCAGCCACCAACACAGAGGAGTTAGTGACAGATGGAAGCTTGGAAAGACTGTCAGCTTGAGCTACTGACTGCAGCTGTTGAGACAACAAATTTGTGTTGCTGGTTGGATTTATAGAACTAATCTGACATCAGTGAACAACGCTAAAACATCTCTCGAATTCAGCACTATAGGAAATATTATGGACAGAACATGTTGAATGCCCCTTCCCTTTCAAAATGCAAAAATAAAGGCTTTGTTTTGTTCCTAGCCCAGGTATGAAAATATACTGCATGGGTGTCCCCTCTGCAGTCTTCATATTCACAGGCCTCCCATAACAAAAACAACTAACTATGAATGAGTCGCTAAGAGGCGTCCCGAGAAATCCAGCCGCTCTCTGTGAGGAAGGTGAGAATGCGCTTCTTGAGGACTTTGTCCAGGTAGCTGGGCAGCCGGCTCTTGGCCGGGATGCCTTGCCTTTTCTGCAGGTGATCTTTGATGATGATGGTTTTGACAGTCAGGTAGCGTGCTGGGCTTAGGTTGAGAGAGTTACACAGCACCTTCTCCCTGTCCGACAGCAGCTCGAAGCCCGCCAGATTCTCAATGGCGGCAAACTCGCCATCTTTGCTCTCCTCTTTGATGCCACCTCCAACCCCCAACCCTCCACCGATGCCTCCTCCCCCTCCAGCTCCACCACCGAGGCCCAACCCAGAGCCGAGCCCGCCCCCTCCAGAGCTCCCCCGTTTGGAGGTGACGACGCTTTTGTTCTCCTTGCGTTTCTCCCGTTTGTGTCGTGCCGCTTCATACTCGGCCGACTCTTCCAGGCGCGTGATGCCGTTGCGACGGTAGCGCTGTAGCTCACGCACTTTGGCTCTCAGGACTCGCTCTTTGTGCATGTTCTCAAAGAATTCTTCAAACTCCCTATGGGCCATGAACTGGCAGAGTCCGCGCAGCCTCACCCGCTGCTCCTTCTCTTCCTTGGTGATCTTTCTCTTGGGTGTACTTGGAACAGGTACTGCTCCCACTGCTGTCGTGGTAACTGATCCGATTGTAACACCGCCAGCTCCAGTCCCACCCACACCAACGACAGCGCCTACAACTCCCAGCGTCCCCGGTTTCTCCTTTTCCTTGTCTTTCTTGTCTCGACCCAGGAAAGCAGGCACCAGGTTGTAATCTCGAGCGATGTTCTTATGCCGCTGGCGTTCTCTCAGCTTGCGCACATACATGTCCACGTGAGCGCGCTTCATCTCGATTTCTACATCCTCGTCGTCGTAGTTGACCGACAGCCCGCTGATGAGCTTCTCTGCGTCCTGGTCGTATTCGATCTCATAGTCGTCACGTAGAGGCATGTAGCCCAGTTGCTGCTGCTCGGCAAGACTGATGTCCAGCGGGGGGAGCGGCGTGGTAAGGCTGGGTGACAGCGGGCCCCCACTTGGACAAGTGTGGTCAGTGACCCGGTTTGGAATACTATCAGGTATGCAAGCCTTACCGAGGTTACCGTGGATGTACATGGTAACATAATGTTCCATGACTTCCTGAGGAGTTCGGGATGGTCCTACATGAGCAGCCATGTCCTCCTGAAAGACACACAAACAGGAAGTCAGTCCTGTGTGTGCGTTTTGTGTTTTTGTATGACTAACAACATTGAAAAATAATATGCACAAGAATTGCTCTGAAGCAGGTGATATTAGAAGATTCATTTGAAATGTTTTTAAAAAACTTAACTGACTTTGAAATGAATCATTTAGTGTCTACATATTTATTATGCATTTACAATGCACTTCATGCCATTACTTTATATTTTAAATTACTGCTCGTAAGTAGCTCTTTAAGGAACATAATTATGTAAAGGGAAAAGGGCAGATAAAATAAAAATATATATATATATATAAAAAATAAATGTTCGTCTATGTAACACTAATGTATTATCTCAAACGCGGCCGCAAACTTTAACTGTCTGCACTTTGAAACAAAACTGTGTTTATGTGATATATTATAACTTCAAAAAGTCAAGTACCCAGTTTCCAAATCCATATTGCTCGATAGCATCGAGCAGCGATTGCTCTTCCCTGCTGCTCCATCCTCCCTCTGCCTCGGGACCCCAGAGAGAGAACCGACCGCCGTCGACCTGCTGGTAGCCGTGCCATCTCCGGTGGTTACCGATTTCTGCGCCTGCCGAGAAGCACTCCGGGCAAAGCTCGATATCGGGACAGTCGGTGCATCGAAGCCGCAGGTCTGTAACATCTGCAAAGCAGTTAACGCAGTACTTCTTCCCCAGGTCGGCCATCTTGCCTGGCTCCTGCTTCTTGTTTGTTGGGGGCAGAACCTCGCGCATGCGCATTGTGAATCTCTCGCAGAGCTAGTTACTCACACATCCTGCTTGTTAATATTCATGAGAATGCGCCGCGGCGATTGTGATTGGCTGTTGAGCCTGAGTTTCCAGGGCAACAGAAACAAAACGAACTATTTCAACGACTACAGAGGTGCAGGAGTCCGTTACCAATCGACAAATTAAAAAAAAAAATACGTTTGATAATTCATTTTTGTTGATTAAAAATGGAAGGAGAAGAAAAGAGTGAGGAAAATAAAGCGGAATATGACACAGAGGAGGAGGACATTTCAGATAATAGTGGGAATGAAAACGAAGAAGACTCAGATGAAGAGGCTGAAGAAAGTGGGAAAGTCACAGAAGAAGACATCAAGATGAATGAAGTCAGTGAACAGCCACCGCCACATGAAGACGGTAGTAATGATGGAGGGCCTACTGGGCTAAATCTTGATACCCCAGACAGGGAAAGTATAAGTTCTGCTCAGGAGGAGGAAGAGGTTGATGACAACCAAAAGTATGAAGAGCACCTGCAGCTTTTTCGGGATCTGTGTGAAGAGAGAGATAAAGCCAGTGAACACAACAGACAGATGCAGATGAAAGCGATGGAGTACTTCCGGAACAACAAAGACCTACAGCCGGAACAGAGGGACAGATCTGAGTCAGATGATGAGAGGGATTATTTGGGACACAAAGCACTAGTGGCGAAGCTGAAACAGCAGATCAGCATTCAGGAAGTCATATATCAGGAGCAGCTAGAGCAGAAGAGATTACATACCGAGGACATACTGAGCAAGGTGGGTCTCTTTTACTTAATCCTACAATACCCACAATCCAACTCAGTAGCATCTTATAAATGTGACATTTGGCACTTGCATTTATAATTCTCATCATGCATCTCACATTATCATCACTTTATCTTTGTCCATCACGTAGAAATGATGGACAGGTCTGAAAACTACAATTCCCATTAGCCTCAGCTGATGTTGCTTTTTAAAATTGGCTTGAAATTTAAGAGTGATCACACTGCAGGTTTTCAGGTTTTCTCCTTGAAACAAAACAGCTGACATACAGTAACAAACTCTGTTGTTTCTTCCAAGTACTAATGCATCTTGGGAGGTTGTGGTCAAACACAGTGGTTTATCCCATGGAATATTTAGAAAATTCTCCCAGACCCAATGGGACCCACAAATACACTAATACGATTGCAGTTCTTTTTTTTTTTAACTTTACTTACTTAGTACTTACTTACTAGTAATTAATAAATCCAAAATTTAAAGGGTGATAAAAAGGGTTTAAAGGTGCTATATGTAAGAATGTGTCCCAAAAACGAACATTAACATGAACATTATTCCAGAGTCTCAGACACATATTAAGAGGATGTTACAGTAGCTTTAGAGTTCTTACATATTGTACCTTTAAATAATCCCTTTTAAATACAGTGGTTGTACACATTCGGCCCACAGTGGGTGGATGCTGCGCGCATACTGAAAAGCTGCTGTGTCGGCATCAGGGAAACAAACACACACAAGAATCGGCACTTACTCTTATAAACATGTATCAAATGAAGTGTCTGGAAGTAGTGATGTTTTTAATGAATTTTATGATTTTGTCCTCTTTTGATTTCAGGCAGATAGTGAATGGAAAGCACTGGTTGCCCTAAAGAAGGATACAATTGTGAAACTTCTAAGCCGAAGCCTGAGTAAAAACGCCGCTCAGGCCAAAGTAGAGTCAGCCATGGCTATAGAGCAGCTTCACCAGGATGAGCTGACCAACCTGCGCGTGTACAACATCCAAATGAGGGTCTTGATCAGCAAGCTGGAGGCGGATCTCGGAGGATGGGCTAGTTACAGAGACACGGCCCTGCAGAAGGAGATCGAAAAGGTGAAGATCAAAAACGAGGAGATGCAAAAAGAAGGCCAAGAGAAGTACGAGGAATCATCAAACTTCCTGAAGAAGATCGCCAGCAACTTGGAGGTAGGTTAATGACAGGTTGTTTTTCTGCTGTATTTGAATGAATAAGTCATGTGTCTTGTTTCTGGGTCAGATCTTGTCCAATACTAAGGAGAAGCTGCAATGGAACCAGGCTGACATGCAGGACAAGATGGAGCAACTGGCTGAGTTGGAAGCCATGGTGGTCAAGAAGAGGGACCTCCTGACCCGAACCAAGCAGGCACACAACAAGCTGCAGAGGAACAACATGAAGCTGAAGGAGAGTCGTGGACTGTTGGGAAACAGGGTCCTGCTGAGGGATTTCGAGGACACAGTGGACGCGACGGAAGACCTGGAAGAACACCTGAACAATCTGAAGTTCCGACAAGCTGAGGCCGGCAAATTGAAGAAAAAGATGGAGACAACTCAATGAAGGATGGATATGAAAATGTATTATGAAAAAGTAATTACAGAAACATATGAAAAGTATTGTAATAAAAAATCTGGGTCAAAATATTGTGATGTGTGAACATAAAACACTACACAAAACTACACTACACTTTGCCAAGGCTAGTAAATAATTACCCTAGCTTAGCGTAAGATGCTAATAAAAGCCATGTCAAAAACAAGCGAATAACTAACATTTCCTTACTGATGTCATCCCTTAGCAATATACTGGATGATATGAGCTAGCAGGAGCTGTTATATCTGGATAAACACAATTCTAGTCCACCACATGTCCCCCATTTGAGGCTTCGTCCTCAGTGGACTTAAGCATCTCCATCAGATCCATGAACAATGGATGGCTTGAGTCAATGCAGTCGCTTGTGTTATCTGCCAAAGTGACACTGTGAAATAAAACAAATATTTAGAGACATCTCCAACTCCAAAAGTCAATGAGGAGGTAAAAGACCATTCATTCAGAGACTTACAGGATGAGGACAGAACAGCCAGGTGAAGGAATAATTATCTTCAGGGATCGGGCGTCTTTTAAGAGACGGAGTTCTGTGGTCCTGAGAAGGCATCTCACACAGCTATGAAGCACTTCAATACGTGAATCTGATTGCCTCACTAGGGATTCTGTTGTTTCAGAGCAGAAAAGGAGGTTGATTTGTGTGGAAGTCCAACAGTAGGCTTGTTCTATTCTCTAAAACTGTAAATAAAGTGTTGTAAATAATTTCAAATGTCAGAATATATTGATTGACAGGGTGTCCATTTACTTTTGGTCACATGGTGTGTAAAGAAAGAAATGTAAAACTCACCTTCTAGAATTATGTAGTGGATTCTGTTACGCTCTGATATTGGTGTATTTACACTGTATGGATGAAATGGTATATTGGTCACTTACTGGTTTAATGATGAGATGACATAAAATCATATTCCCGTGACTTTTGTGTTCATTTAATATGGAGGAACTTGCATACGTATGTTCCAGCAGTGCTAAGAGCATGGGTACAGGCAGGCACAACTCCTCGCCGTCCATCACTACCGCACTGGAAAACAAAGCATCAACACATACTGTTTCTCCATCTTTATTTTATAATTTCAGCTATTTTATAATGTCATAATGACTTATTTTGTATCACACACTTACACAAACTGAGCTGGAAGACACATTGCAGGGATTGAGATTTTCAGACTTGTGAATGTTAAGGATTCAGGTGTTTTCTCATGGCAGGAGCATGTACCTTGAAGGAAATAAAAATGGATCTATATATATATATATATAGATATAAATTGTATATTGATATAAATTGATATAAGTTTCCTGTCGGTAGAATAATGTGACAAACTGTTCTTTGGAGTGCTGTCATCTTCACGGTTCAGGAGGACTCTCAGGACTGTCAGTGTGTTCAAATCGCTCAGGTCCAGACAGAAAACCGTATCATTCTTCATGGTGATTCTATGAGCCAACAAACACTTTAAGACTGAAGTCATAGAAAAATGACAAACCACCAACACATCACAATGAGACACAAGCTCACATTTATGCTAATATGTGGACGAATTACCCAACACCACCTGATCATTGGTCTGATATACTGTAGTAAGGAGGTCGGGGTACACACAATGTGACAGACTTTCATTCAGGAATCTGGAGTTTGACTTGATTCGTTTTCACCCACTAAAGTTCCTTTTTTATATATAATGGTTGGATTTGGTTGATTCTAGTTAAGGTTGGCCATTAAAAAACCTCATGTTACAGTTATAATACATTTATAATGTGAGAATCCTACATAAGTGTTCCTCAAAATAGAACTATAGAACACAAAAAAACTTACCGAACATTGTGTGGACAATTTTTTACCAGCTCCATGTCTAAGGATTTAACAGCCATTGGGTCAACACCATGGATGGTGTTGACCGGGCCGCAGGAGTCGCAAGGATCACCGATCAAAAGAGGGTCTCTATTTAACTCAGAGTACATTGCTTCGGTGGTCAAAGGACGTTGAGTGGTTGGTGGGGGTGTTGTAGGTGCACTGTAAAACAAAACACCCCAAATCCATAAAATAAAGGCAAGACGTTATCAGCAATGTTATCAAACGACTGCTGTAAAGTCACGAAAACATTAGTAAAAATATAAAGAAGAAATGATTCTAAAGATTAGGAGCTGTTTGCTGATTGAGTCATATCTTCATATCAACATTTGAAGTAAGAGGAAATGTACTATGTCAGTAAGGAAGCGGCAGGGTGAAATCTAGATCATTATCACTTACCTCAAAAACACACGTAACAAGTCGAAGAGGCTGAACGGAGTCACGCAGACTTCTTTGCCGCCAACAAGAGTCTCACTGAAAAACAAGAATGTGAGTCAGTTCAGTTCACCTTCATCAGGCTGGATTCCACATAGCCAGACTTGAAAGTGTAAGAGGGTCAGATCATCAATGATACATTTAGCAAATGCTAATATGAACACAGCACAAAGTCTCCTTAGGCTAATGATAAAATAAACCCAGTTGATGATAATGCTAAGAGGTCTAAATTCATGGTGTGATAATTCTGACAGAAGCTCAGTCTCCGGTTTAAGTCCAGCCTTGGACCAAGATATGTGGAGGTGGACTGGTAGCTGGAGGTACTGCAGAGGTGCCCTTGAGCAAGGCACTGAACCCTGTGAAATCCCCTTGAGCATCAATAAAGTATATATAAAAAAAATACCATGCATTATAGCATTATTAGCTTACAGGGCTAATGGTGTTAGCTTATTCTATGTAGCCAAGATGGTGACCATTCAAGTGTCCGTTATTTGACACTTGAGCTAACTCAAATATACAAATGAAGGCATGACATCCACTTACATGTATTCAGTAGAGCTACATGTGTCAGTGGGGTATCTCTTTGTAAAGCTCAGGACTCTGGAGGTGTCAGTTGGCTTTTTCATGTTTTCTTTGTTGCATTGACAACCATTGTCAGTGCCTTCACTGTGTGATCCTATAAAAAAAAACAAGAGAAATACATTGTAAAAAATACATTATAATTAGAATGTGTTTTAATGTCAGAAAAAGCGCTCACCCAGCGGGGCCACGCGTCGTATCACGGTATCACCGATGATTGGTGGAGCCGCCTGCTCAGGTGGAAAGTTTGATTCCACGTCCAAAGGTGCAAACACTTCAGGGTTTATACCATGCAATACATAGGACTTTGTTGGGGTCACTGACTGTGTGGACACCTGAGTGTCAGGTGTGGAACTGGTCCACTCAGAGTCATCAGGAAGATGAAGGCAGAACTCCCCAAAACGCTCCGAAGCATCAGTCCTCTGGGTCGTATGTGTGTCCAAATTTTCATCTGAGGAAGAGATTATCATTGTGGTAAAAAATATATTGGTGATCTTAAAGTAGCTTGAATACATAGGCAGACATTAACTCACCATCGTCAACTGATTGAAGAAGAAGAGCCTTTAAAAGCAGCTGAGCAACAATGAAGAGGAGCATCATGGATCCAGATGGAGGTCTGTGTCAGTATGTAGCAGCTCTATAACATATATAGAAATGTGGGATGATGGTATCTGATTCAAGGTAAAAGAGGAAGTCCTATTTCCTTTGATTGCAACATCCTTCTTATCTGATGCATCACAAAAATCATCAGAAAATGGAAATGTCATGTTAGTGTGCTGCAGATATGAGTTACCATGCTAACCTAGCTACCAGCTGATTGGCTAATGAGTCATCATGTCTTCCCCTGTCCTCAGTCCAACATGAACAGTAGATGATATTGCCAGATGACAAATTAAAAACAAATACTCGAATCTACCTAAATCAACCTCTCCAATGTCTGCTTCCTGGACAATACAGACTGTTTACATCAGAGTATGTCAATGTAAAAATTATGTACAGAATGAGCCGATATCAATAAACACAAACAAAAAGAAGAGCTTAGTTCTTCAGTTTTTATTTTTTTAATTATTTCCAGAGGCAAAGAGATATTTTAAATGACCCTTATATCTGTTGGACGCACACAGATCTTTCGAGCACGAACTGTGATCAGCCTGCAGAGAGAAAAGAGACTCATCATTAGACTGCTGGTTGTTACAAGTAGCATTAAAAGATAGTAGTGCTAGTATTTATTAGCATTAGCACAAACTGGATCATATCCATGCTCATAATCTTACTTACACAACAGCTTGAAAAGGGCAGAGAGGATCTGTAAGTGTTAAATATCCTTTAATGTTTCTCGATGGTATGGGTTTGTTGTTAAGGCAGCACCTTCCTGAAAAAAGTACAGTATAATAAAAAATATTTTTAGTGGTATCACTGAAGTTCAAATGCGCTGCTTTAGGCTAGGAGGCGTTCTCCGGTGAACCAGTTTGAACACAAACTTACCATTAAATGTTGGATTCTTTACTTCCTGTTTGACAGTCTGCTTGTCGGGAGCTTCAAGGCTGCAGTGAAATGTGTTTCACAGTGTGCGTTATTATACAGAGTAATGGAAAGAAGGTGTACACTACTTCATTGAACTCACATTATGGCGGCTTCCTCTGCTGCAGCTGGAGCTGTCGGCCTGTTGTCTGACAGATGAGTGGAGTGCAGGTCAGGTGCTGTGGGGCTGCTGAGGCTGTTATCCAGTGTTATCCACTGCTCTTCCTCCTTCAAAACTGTAAGAGTTGTTAGCATTCAGTCATCTTGTTTCAGACATGAAGACGAGCTGATCTCACCTCTGAACGTGCTGTTGGTGCTGCTGGTGTGGTCGGCATCAGATGGATGCAGAATGCAAAACTCTGCGAACAGCGTCTCCTCCTCAGAGCTGCTTCTCCTCTCTACAAACACTGTAAATAAAAAAAAAAGCCAGCAGCTCAGCACCATCACACACTGACTGAACTGGAACAAACAGGTTCTCCTACCTGACAGAGGATCTGCTGTTAAAAAGAAGGAGAGCCATGCCACGTTCAGGAGAGCCACGCCGACCCGGACAGTCCACTGCATGTTCCTGTCTGCTGCTTCAATCATGTGTTAAAGCAGCTTCATGTGTCTGTTTCTCTGACATTGAACATTTAACCACAAAAACCAACAGAGAACATTTTGCTGAACGTGTCATTTACCTTCACACTCAGCAGGATGTGGGTGGAGCTTAAATATGATTTTCTATAAAAGTAAGTTCAATCACTTTTAACTGTTCCCAGTTAGTGCCAGCAGGGGGAGCTAGAGGTGAGACATTGAACATTCTAATGTTTCATTTTTAGACTTAATTTGTCCTTAGTAAAACATGTCAGATAATATTTAATATGAATGTAGCTTATAAGAAAAAAACACTATTTTTTAAACTGTAATTTATATGACTTCATGTATAAACAGGGTTTTAGTGCATACTGTGACACCTTATGTTATTAACTTAACCTCAGAAAATGGATTCCTTTGACTTTTATTATATCTCCATCACTTGCATGTTTCCAGGTTGTGTTTGTTTACCTTCGGTCTTGTTGTCATTGTGATACATTTATTCACATGTGTTATTCTTACACTCAATGTGTTTCTTACTGTAAAATATTCACTGGAAAACCACGTTATTATAGTGAAAACTCCTATTTAACTCTAAAACAATGAAATGAGACAATAAAGTTTGTGCATGCAGATCTTTATATTGTATTATCAAAGAGTCTTTTACATGAGAAATAAAGAAGAGGAGGCAAAGTTTTGACATTCTGACTGTATTTGTATGAGGAGCAGGTCAAAATGAACTCAAATGAAAGCAAAGTTTCTGATTCCATGTTATAGATTGGTACATAAAAGCCATGATGACACTATTACATGTTACAAGCCTGTAAATGAAGCTGGAGCAGGAAGCTACTTTTAGGACTTTTCATCCATATACCACATGATCTTGTCAACCCAGCGCTGACTGGGATCCACACAGATGCGACGAGACCTGTTGGTGACAAGACTAAAAGAAAGACAAAGACAAGGTGATGATATTATCTGTGAGGAAACAGAAAAATGAAGCTCTTTGGACTTACATGACTGCGGTCTTGGGGCAGCTGTGGTCAGTCAAGTAATATGTCTTTATGACAGCTGTGGGGACTCTTCTTGGATAGTATGAGAAACAGCAGTCATCAGGATGTCTAAATATTGAGAAGCAAAAGAAGCAGCTTGAAAAATACATTTCAAAGTCTCTTTATAGAATCATGGACAAATCTGTGTGGGTGAGCTTCTGGAGACTAAAACATTGAACTTACATGAGTGACCGTGAAGATGACCCTGAGGATGCAGGTCTGATTTCTGACTGATGTTGATCATTTGGTTGTAACGCTCTAACAAATGAAAAGTAAAAGACATGCAGTTCACAGTCTGTGTCTTTAGACAGAATGATGGACAAATCTGTGTGGGTGAGCTTCTAGAGACTAACACCATCATCCCACAGACACTGGTGCAGAAGCTCTCCACCCTTGGTCTAAGTCACACACTGGGAAACTGGGTCCTGGACTTTCTGACCAACAGACCTCAGACTGTCAGGATCCATA
>JAVQJX010146405.1:0-13000 GCA_036025115.1 Ambassis agassizii
TTTTTTTTTTTTTTTTTTGAAGCCCAGTCTGTTATGATTGGTTATTTCCTACCTCGCAAAAATTGCTTCCTTTTATCCAAATAATAATATCCTGTCACTTAAAATAGCTGTGTGATGTGCTAATGTCCTGTTGCATAATCAGTGGATTACTGAAGTAAAGAATTGATCTCAATGGAATTTGAATCCACTGACTTTTAGCTCTGCTTGTGCCTGGAGCAGTCATGGAGCTTTCATGTTGGCAGCTACATATACTCAGATTGGGAGTTAAACACTGAGTTACACACTAACACTCAGGACAGAAATGGCTGTGTGAAGTGAAGAAAAGGGGGAGGGGGGCTCATATGAGACAAAGTACGCTTAATTGAAAGCAATCAAGCAACAGATGTGATTCTCTAAATGTATTCTGGCATAAAAATCTCATAATTTCATCCTTTTTAGTGGCCCAAAAATGACATCTCTGCCTAACATGAGGTACATTCTGGGCCACCCCACTCTGCTTAGGTTAATTATAGAAGGCTGACCCTTGAGGTTAAATGGTGTGATGCTCAGTGATGCTTTCTTACATATGGCTGTGATTATTGTTGTATGTGCAGGCTGCTGACTGATGCTAGTGCAATGATCTGGTGACCAACTGTGGAAGTTTACTTGCCAAACAAGTACACTACAGGGAAGTGTGCCAATAACAGGTGTGATTTGTGTTAGTAGGTTACAGGCTTTTAGGACTGTTGTTTGACCAGCCAGTATTTGTTTACACACTACCTAGTTTCCTTTATTATTGCTGGTGACAGTAACAGCTAACAGGCTTATTGGAAAGTGAACTGCACCATATTGATTAGCCATCTATTCTGCATTTGATACAGCATACCAGTCTATTCTCTGGCTGGCTGCCACCCTTGGTAGAGTTGTTTATTTTGCTGCTCTTGTAGGAGCACAGTAAGCTTTCTTTTAATGGACTCAGCTCTTTTCCTCCAAAGAAACCTCACCAGCTGTTCAGAAATCAACCAATTATTAGCCAATCATGTTGTTGTCTGCAGGTCCTGTGTGTGTGTGTGTGTGTGTGTGTGTGTAAATATATATACTGTTGTGACCACTTCATAAAATGCTCCAAGAGCAAATTGCTTCAATAAATGCCCCGTGTACATCTTACCAGGTAATATTTATAAATTCTGCTACAGCAAGTCACCTAGCCTGTGATATATGTGTCTGCCTCCTAGGTCGATGAATAATGCAAATGAAACTAATTCTTCCTGACCTAGTGCCAAGCCTAATACACATTTATATGCTTGGCTAGTGAAAGATATGTGAGATTCCTATTATGGGAAGGAAGCAATCTGTATTTTAATAATGAGCTTGATAGACTCTGGCCTTTCTTTTCATGAGAGGTTGGATGCACCTTATGTAACTTCATGTAGAATTAAATAGCAGCCCATAAAGACCGGGAACAATATGGACTGTTTGCTTTTTCGGCACATGCGCGTTGTATAACGTGCAGAGAAAGTTATTATAGTCATATACTTTGGTCTACTATCTGACCAGTGACAATGCATCTTCCTCCTCTAAGCAACAGATCCTTTTTTTTACTGCCAGTGCTCATGTGTATGACAAATTGAAAGTCTTATCCAACCAAAATTTGCCTCAGATGTTTCTACTCCTCTTAGATTAAAAAGAGCCCAACCATAAATATCTATTAGATTCCTACATCTCTATGAGACATGTGAAGATAAATCTTCATTGGGCAGGGATGTCCCACCTTCACCGAGGAAGGGGTATATAATGAAAATCATGTTAACTTTAGATTGGCACAGAGCGGCTGCCTAATGTGCAGAACACTCTCACCAAATCCCTTGTAGTGCTCAATCCGAGGCCTACAAATTTGCCTTAACAATTAAGGATTATGCCTTCAGATAGGCTGAAGTCATTTCTGCAAATAGGTGGATTTGTATGTGTATGATGTTTCCATTCTGATCAGTTACAGAGTTGTGGAGTTGTGCTTTCTGCCTCTGCAGCATCCTCATCAAGACGTATATCTGCAGCGCCAAGCTTGTAACCTACAGGGTGTACAAGCTAAAAATAGCTCTATTCTTTGGCTCAATCCCTTTGACATGAACATGACGTACACAACAGTGTCTGGGTGCGAGCTGTCAAGAACAGTTTCAATCCACTCACCTAGCTGTTTACTAATAGCATATGACAATCTCAATGAGTTTCCCAACTTAAAATTCCAAACCAAATATCAGCACTTGCCTCACAGTCTGCTAATTTAGAAAGCCTGGAATCAATTTACAGCACGCCGTCAATGGCTTTGCATGGTCCCAGTATCTCCCCCAGCACTCGTTCAGCTGGGAGCTCTTGGACGGGGGATGCGTAATTCAACTACCACTCTATAAATTCTATTACATGGTGTTGGGTATGGCTGTGAAAGTGCTGTGTCTAATGAAGAGCTCTTGGTACCTGACAGGCTGCTTCGAGTTTCTGCTGCAGCACACCAATCAGCGCAGAAAGTGGCCTTATGTATAGGAAAAGCAAAAGCCAGATAAACCAAGTGGAAGAGACACTGGACACTGCATACATGTACTTTAGTTCTTAAGGGTCTTTACATTTAACATTTACTATGTTTCTTTGTACATGTTAAAATATGAATGCAATTGTTTCCTTATTTAACATATTTTTAGTGTGGCATTGTTGTCATGCATAAATTATAGATGCATGCCTCATTCCTTCAGAGACAAGAGATGACCATATGTTAACATGCCACTCTATAGTACTTATGAGAGGCCTATATGCTGCATATCTGTGTGTCCAGCTTTTCCCCTGTAAATGCAGGGTTTTCATATTTTGTGTTGAAACTGTAATTGCTGTCACACAGCAGCAACTAACCCACCATCAGCCCACAGACTGACAGCTGCTGATTCATAGGACACACAGAATGGACTGAGCTGTCTTTCTGAAGCTTGAATGGATTATTAACATTTTTAAACACCAGCAGATTTAAGATCATCAGGCATGTTGCAGCTTTTAATAGCTTCAATTATGGGACATTTATCCTGCTGTGATGTTCCAGTATATGACTCAACGATAGAAATACAGCCTGCTATACATGTGTAGTTTGTTTATTCTACACCTCCAAAGCCATATGTGCATGCATGGTCACCTACATAAAGAGTGGTCACCTGTTCTGCAGATATGTGTGCATGACTCAAATGAACAGCTGTTACACATTTTCAGGAGAGAATCCTAGTCTGCAGTCTTCCTTTCTTTTTGTGTTGCAGCACAGTCACAGCAGCTGGTACCTGCTCTTCTTCCTCTAATGCATTTGTTAAAATAATAATAAAAAAAACTACTGTTCTCAAAAGTTGATAATTAACATTAATTTAAAACATAACTCGCAGTCTGCTGCACAGACCGCATAATCTAATTTTAGAAGCCCAGTACAGCTCAGTGGCAGTGAAATGGTATTTTATTTCTTAAAAAGCTACACACCTTCACAGGCTATGATCAATTTCAGTGAATCCCTAGAGTAGACTGTGATGTCCAGGAAAGTGACTAACACAGCCTTCCATCAACAACTCCAGTGTAAATGCCCTTGGGCAAAGCTCTCAATCCTCAATTACTCCACTGGAGCTACTCAGTGGCCAGCAGTGGAGGGCTGGTGTTTGTATCAGGTTTTTTTCAGGCAGTGATGGTTAGCCAGCTAGCTGTTGCTGTGGTAACCTTTAATTCATTCAGCTTTTTGTTGATATCACAAATAGATGTGTGGCCAGCGGTCTCTTTTAAAAGCAGTCTTTAGTGCAAGTGTGTGAAAAGATGGGATAAACTTCAGCTTGCTGGGCTGCTAAGTGTTTTAGGGCAAGTAACATTCAAAGAGTCTAAGTGCATGGATGCATTTTCCAAGTTCAGACATGCTGAAGTGTAAATGGAGTGTTTTGTCTTTCACCCTGTTATCTGCTTCATACCAGCTTCACATGGTGATCCTGTCAATCCAATGTGACATATAAGAAAGAAAACACTGTTTTATTCAAAGCTAAAGCAAAGAAATAGTGTGGTAATTGAGAGAGGAGAGCATGGTTGTCCACGATGATGAAAAGTGACAGTTGCAGAGACAACAGCACGACTGAAAAATGCAGTGCGTTTTTATTGTCCGGACATTTTCCATGACCATGGACAGCTGGAATGAAAATGGACATTTCAATTCAACTTGTAACACCGATGACATGTCATGCTCAGTGCTGGGGCCTCTAGTGACCGAGAGTGCATGCAAATGTTGTGCTTCTCCACATTTACAAGGAAGAGTGGGAATGACACATTAAGGCCTTTTGCCAGGGCTGTGTAGCAGTAAACAAAGACACAACACTCCTCACCAGCTGAGGTGAGTTCATGCATCAGCCTTTTTAAAATAATTTCCATTTTGTTTAATGTCCGTGTACATGAATAAATCAAAATGAGCAACTGCCGCTTCGTAAACTGTCTCTAAATTAATAATCCAAACTAATTTTCCTGCACACAAAGTGCACCAAAAAGCGCCAACACACTCCCTTTCTCCCTGCATTGCTTCCACTTTTATGGGTTCAGTGTCCAGAACATCTTGAGCTTGTTCATTCAGATACAGGAAATACATGATTGCATAAACACACAAACTCACACATACACAGAACCTGACTCAGCTACTTTTAACTGTGCTGATATACACATAAACACCCGAGAGGATGCGGTCACAGAGGGGTCATGTCATTAACCTGCCTATGTGTGTTTCCAGATCAGCTGCTTCTGAACTCTCTATAGGGAAATCAATCATGAGCTGAGGTGTAGTAATTTGTGTGTGTGAAAGAATTAGAGAGTGTAAGCTTGCATAGTTGTAGAAGGATCTCAAAGACAAAAACAAACAAGGAGGATAAAAGAAAACATCAATCTCCGTTCCATTAGACACCTAGGAGGAAATTAAAGTCAATACTAAATTCAATAGTAATTTGAGTCAATGTTAAATATTTGTAATTGAATAATATTATGATTTTGCTCATAAACAATAGTACATGGCTTGGCATGATGTAATTATTTCTACTTTGTAAATATTAGACGTTGCACTGTTGTTATCCCTTTGTCTCGTGTAAACCACAACGGTGTACACCAAGCCCCTTGTTTTCATGAGTCAGTGCACACGGCCTGACACAGAAGCTGGCTCAAGCTCACTTGAGTGTAACCAACACAGTTTTTTTGTGGTGACTTTTTGTGTCCGGAGGCGTTGGCCCAGCAGGGGTGCACCGGTGCCACAGTTGTGACTGGGGTTGGATTAGGTGGGAAATATCAGGAGACACTGGACGGTCTGCTATTGATTCAAGCCAGTCAGATCATCCCAAAAGGCTGTCATGAATCACAAGGAGCAATCCTTGCCTGCATTCGGTAACCTAAAAAATTGCATTATTTAGGAACAAACTCTGGTATTCGAGGCTGATGTTTTCTTGTAGGAAAGGGTTCTGTGATGAAGCAGAGAATGACACAATTGTTTCTCAGGTTTTTGTACTATAATAAAGTCTGTATTTTAGGGATATGGCAAGTCAGAGTAGGAGATGTATTTTAAAATATACACATTAGAAGAAGACGTACCTTTAGGCTACCAGAATATCAGAGCAAGAAGGGTAAGGATGACATGAATTTTTCAGGGTCTATTGAGTGCTCCTTTGTTCAGCAACAAGAAAAGACAAAACCAGAACACCTGTGTCAGTGATAAGAATGCTCAAGCTTATTTTTGTAGGAAAAAGTTGCTTTCACACCCCAGATTTAATGGCGTCACTCCATTCTAGTGTGCTCCACGCTGATTTTGACGTGAGTGATGTCACGACATGCTGTGAAATTACCACGGAAGATGTCAAGGAATCCACTTGCGCTCAATGAAATTACCACTTCGCCAGCACGAGGTCACTGCGCTTGATCTGCTGCAGTGGGAAAATGGAGGCTTTAGTCTTTTCATAGTAACAAGTGCATTAGCCAGTTGGCTGCTGTGCAAGCCTACAAGGTGACACTTATGCAAATGGACTGATGTTGTCAAAGGACAATTAGAACATGTATGATGCTTAAAAAGCATAGTGCTCATCAAGTAAGCGCACAAGGTCATGATCCCATAAAAAAAGTCGAGATAAGGGAGTCTGCCATGCTTCATAAAACTGACTGACTGACCTTAACACAAAGAAACTCAACCTTTTATTAATAAAGATTTATAATCAGTTAAAATGAGGAAGTTGTAAATGGAATTAATATGCTCACACTGGAGCTCTTTTGAAGTGTCAGGAAGTTAAAGGGGACATCCGAGGACTCAGCGGGCTTGTGCACATGCCCTGTATTCATTTTTAATTTGGATTCAAAAGCATATTTTTTTTTCTTTTCTCTCACTCTTTGCTGTGTGCCCTTCAGACAAGGCAGAAATGGTTTAATATATCATTTAAAATGGAAGGCCTGTTATCTGAGATCATGACTCAAATGCTGGCGCTATGCAGCAATCGGCACAGAAGAGAGCAGGTTATACACTTTGATACATGCATAAACAGTTCTAACAGATAGACTTCTGAAAACATTCATTCTCTTTCTATCCAAAACATTTTTTTTGCTCTCATCAAAAATTGATCATTGGCAAATAGAAACAATGTACCTCTCCTGTCCACAGTGGTTTTTCCTGACAGAAATGAATGTGTTTGCTGATTTCCCCTAGCATTGAGGTTCAATACTTTGTCTGGAAGATGGATGTAGCTTTTAGAATTGTCAAACGTCCTCAGGCATACTGGATGGACAGGTTTGTTTTTTTCAGTTCTTATATTCCTGATTAAATGAACAAACTAAAAATAATTCAGCATAGTCACAGGCTTTTTTTGGAGCTGAAGTCTTGAATGTGCAATCACTGCATCCACCAAGACAACATGGTGAAGGTAGAAAAGATCGCCATGCAGATTACACAGGGAAGAGTATGGGGCTGATGGTAATAGACAGTGCACACTCAATTCACTCATTTATTTAACAAGAATGGAGCCTGATTCATTGGATTGCATGTTTTCTGTGTATTTTACGAGAAGAAACCAAAGGTGCAGGAAAGTGGTGGCTAAGCTAATGCTGCAATCATTTACCAATCGTCCTGGCCCGCCTTGATGTAAGTGCAGGGCCTAATTTCCATTGCCCTTCTGAGGCCATTATGGCCACTAACCCAATAACGTAATTGACTCAGCATACTGGGCTTCAGGGAGGAGAGCAATTTCCAGGGTGGTGGTGGAGGTGTGTGTCTTCCTCATGCATGTGTGTGTAGAAGGCTGGATGAAATACCAGCACTGTCAACTCCAATTGAGGCAGGCCGCTCCAAACAGATTGCGTCCTCACAGCATCGCTGTTTTGCAGAGCTTATATCGTAGCTGGTGGCATTTTTTGCACATTTTGATGTACAGTCTTTTACAGACGTTGTTTTCATTTTCCTCAAATTCATCACGCTCCTCTGAGTTTTGCATATTGGCTTTTGTGGAACCATTTCTGCTGCTTCCCATTACAATGAAAGGCAAATGGTCTTAGAACAGTGTGCTTTTAGCATGATTTCTGCAGCCATTTGAATGCCTTTTGTTTTGGCGTGTCCCTCTTTTTCTCCTGGTAGAAATTTATTGTAAGAGAAGCTGTGGATTTAATAACTAAAAACAAAACATGATGGGCCATACCATAGGACATCACTCCCCTTAGGGAGCAAATGTCACTTAATTGGAAAGTATTGATTTTTCAGCCACCATTTGCTGCTCACCAGTCACCAATCAGAGGACAGTTCCTGTGGCCTGGTGAGGATTCCCCTTCATAGATCTTGATTAGCTGCTTCCAATTGATTGCTGTGACAAAAGGAAAACACCACAGGGCAAATCAGTAAGATGTGGCAGATAGTGGACTTGACTCACTGGCCAGTTTTTAGAATCATGTTGTCTTTTTCTGACTCAAACAGCACAGTTATTCTGTTGGGTTGCAAGCTAAACAAGACAACAAAGTAAAGGAAGTCTAACTTAACAGAGGCTGAGGGAAAGGAAGCAAATGCACTGAGGTGTATGATGGGATTGCTAATTATCACATTTGTAGTTAAGGAGGGAAACAGTCCGTAGCTATGGAGCTTTGTGCACAAATTAAAAATATCATGATATAATTATTATTTTAATTAATTTATTATTTTAATTGTGACTCTCTATTATCTGCAGAGGCAGGCTAGTGTAATTGCATAATTATTAATTAAATCACTGCCTTAATGTAGAAATAGCCTGCATTTTGACCGTCCGCTGCCATTGTGTCTTTCAATGTAAAGCAGACACAGATTACGTAAAATTTTCATTTTGCCCTTGTAGAGAAAAGTCAGTCTTTGTCCAGGAAATGCAGCACACAGTTGCAGATATTCCCTGCTGAATAGCTTTTTGGCCTTGGGCGAGTCACTGAGGGTTGCTTCAGGCTGCAGGAAAATCAGATCTACAGGACAGACTGTCTGCTGTTATTTGCAAGGGATTAGATTGGGATTGTGTTTTCAGGCATCGGAAACCTATCTGCATCAACACTGAAACAGTCATTTAAGTTGCAAAATGTGGAGCCATTCAGCTTGCATCAATACTATCATAAATAGTTATTAAGCAGTATGTGTCTGCCATCTTATCCATGCCTTTATTGCTTTTTGTTGTCAATTATGCTGTATAAGTGTGGTGGTGGTGTTGAACCAGAATATTGTGTACAAGGTCAGAAATAAGGCAACAATGGTGCCTGCATTTGACTTGTGACTTAAGTGTTTCATATGAGAGACCACATTCCTTACTCCACATTTGTGGTTTCAGCCAATGCATTATATGTACATCATTTTAAAATTGGACATTATTCACACTCTGAAGCCTTTATCTGACCTCTGGAATACATTCTGGACAGCTGTCAGCTATAATCATCAGCTATCAAATCTGCCACAACCCTCCGGGGTGAGAGGTGAGAGATGTCTCTCAGCCCTGCAGCACCAGTCACAAATTTGGCTTGACATATACAGACAGCTTTTACACTCTGAACCTGTCCACTATCCTGTAGTGTGAGATTGTAATCCATTAGGCCACCTGGGGAAGAAATGGAAGAAGAGAAAAAAAACAACAAAAAACACCTAAAGCCAAAATTTCCTGAACCAGAAATGAGAATTGGGAAACTGTCACATGAAATACACCTAGTTTTCAAAACGTCAGTATAGTGGGGGGCAAGAAAAAGGAGCTAGTTTACTTGGCATGTTGTCGATCAAGAAGTCGCCATGCGGGTGGCTAAATAAATAAATAAATATTGCAAATCATTTTACTCCGAAGCAACTTGAGCATGAACGGGTACAGTGTCTGATGATGATCTGTTAGGGGAAAAAAGACTTGACATATCTAACTGCTCTCCTGCAATTAAAGAACTACTTGTTCTACTACCACTAGTTGTTCGGCAAGCAGACCATTTTGCATGACGTGTATGTGGTTGCAGGTTGTGTATGTGTACAGATACATTAAAAGAAAGAATTATTCACGTATGAAGGCCAACTTCTTTTGACGAAGCTGTGATGTACGTAAATGTTGCTAAGCACTTGTGTGTGTGGTGTGATCTTTGAAACCGCTACATATTTTGTTGTCAAGTTGTAAAAGAAACAGTTGTAGGCTTGTTCAGTGATATGTTGCAGTGGTACAGTGGAATGCCAGATTGAGCTTTACAGTGGAGACAATGGCCGCTGTGTGTGCTTGTCTTTGAAGTGATGGCAGCTGCCCTTGAAGTGAAGTGCCTTAAGCCTCACGCCGACTTGGTGTTGGCATCCAATGTAACGTTGATTGGATCCCCACAGCGTCTGTCATCTAATAAATCAAGCGCAACCCTCCCTTCCTCCACCTCCTCCTCCTCCTCACTCTCACTTGGGTCCCCATAGTCAGCATCCTGAAATAAAGGCAGTTATCACCATGGTGGCGCTGTGGGATGAAGACTGTGAAATAAAAGGTGGTCTTGAGGTTAATCTCAAAAATAAAGTCTTCATTGCCTTTTGTTCCATCTGATGAGAAGCATCGCCAATGTGCTTGCGACTCTATAAACTTTAACCTGCATTTTAAATGAGTGGTGGAAAGGACATCTCTCTCTTTTCTTTTCTTCTCTTGAGACCAATCCACAGTCGCTTTGGTGGCTGATGGGGCAATGGAGGGAAAAGAAAGAAAGAAATAGAGGTTGGATGGAGGGGTGGAGGGAGGGAGCGTTTTTGCAGAGAGTGATTGTGAGAGGACAGCGGTGGCAGAAGATGTCCTCTACACAGTGATTAATTCCAGACCCAATGTGATTTATGGCCCCACCACGGCTGTTTTGTAGGTCACTTTGGTGCCACATCACTCAAGCTGTGCAAACAACAAATCCGATATCAGTGTTGGTTAACCGTAAAGGAGGACACACATGCACGGCCACATTGAAAATGAAAATGTTTTGCCATCAAACCCACTAATTTTTGGAAATATCTTACTGGGAAACTTCTGTGGAAATAACACGTAGGCCTACACAGACTGAAGCTGAAACACAGGATAGACCCACAAAGTTATTTATAAGTCCTGCACCATACAAAAACATTTGCCCATTATCTTTGTGCCCAACAGATGAGTTTGTTCTGTCCTCATCAAGGTCAACAAAGTGTCTCTTTCCAAGGGATAAGGGAGGATTATCTTTTCATAACTTGCTGCTGTTGACGTCAACAGATGGTCCAAAATAATGGATTGCATGCACATGTGGCCAGTTTCCTCTTGTTTCTTCTATTGTGTATTTTGCAGGGAACGCAGCAGCAGGCCATATTAAACAACACCTTTTTCCTGCTGGCCTTTGCTTTGAAATTGCTCCGTGCTGTAGAGAAGTTAGGCTCAGGTTAATGATGGCTGCAATTATGACTTAACAACTTTTGTGATGCTAAAAAATCCAGGAGCAGCCTGACACCATTTAGAGCAATTAGTGCACAAGAATACAGTTGGCCTACGTGCATCAGCTGATGGAATGAATTTTTCATGCGCTATTTGAACAGTTACATCAATTGTGTATTACCCATGACTCATAAAAATTTCACTCAAGCAAGGTGGGAAGAGAAAATTGTGCCTTCCGTGCATGTGATTTTGGAGTGAGCTAATTGACTGAAATTAAAACTAACATTAGAAACTCAAATTAAGGGGTTGCTAAGCAACATCAATCCCAAAATCCATTTCTTCAATTATTCTGCTGACGTTAATCCTTTTCTTCATTGTGGCTCTGGGATTATTGATGCAAATTTCAAGTGAGAACGATGAAAAAAAATACTGGAATCATTTGAAGAAATACGTTTGTGCTGAGATGATGTCCCAATTACTTTCCACCATGACTTTTTTTTTTTTTCTGGATCAGCGGGTTTCATTTTTTTATGTAACAGGAGAACCAATCAGTGTCATAACAGTGTTTGCAGATCTGTGGCATCTGGACTAGATATTCAGAATATTTGATCAAAGTGAGTTTTTTTTTTCCTGTTCCGTTTCTGTCCTTCTCTTGATCCTTCTTTTAAATGTGGGGGAGAAGAAGAGTGGGAGACAGAGGCAGAGTTGCTCACTAATTCTCATATTGTGGCAGTGTTTAAGATGGCTATCAGTGGACTGAAATCAATATCAAGCTGGGTTGATCTTTAGCTTTGAGAACAACCTTCTCTTTTTTGGGGGGGTTTTCACCAGGGAGGCCTGCAGGATGTCAAAACAAACACCATGAGTGGAGAAATGTTCAAAGACGATTTATTCAGGCAATATTTAAAAGTGCTGCATGTCGTATAGCTAACCAAGGTCATCAGCTTGTCTGTGAGATGAGAGGGAGATGTCTCAAAAAAAAGACAGAAGAAGCATCTTTGTGATACAGGCAGACTCTCATAACACTTGAGTACCACTGGAGTTGGAGGATGGCCTATTGAAAGCAGATTGTATCTCAGTTTCTCTGTTTTGCTGTTCGATATTCTGTTATTACCCAGCTTTTTTTTAACAATGTCGATATGGAGTTTCTATGGAATATGAGGAAGCCTACTGTTTTATTCTATGACAGATTCTAAGACAGAATAAAACCTACTATACATCACTGCGAGTGAATGCCCACAGCTAAATGCACTGTTGAGTCTAATTAAGGGACTAGCATTGCTGTAGATGTCCCTCTTTAATGGCATTTTTATCTCTGCTGTGGTAAGAAGTGCGATTCTAGTCGAGGTGGGAGATTTGACAGACAAAGAAAATCTGGTGTATATAGAGCCAGTATATAATTAGGTTGTTCTGTGTGTATGTTCTGTGCTATATGCTATTAAGAAAATGGGGTCATTTAGGTCAGAAAGAATAGCATGTACCCTGAAGCCACTGTAATGGAGTTCCCTTCCTTCAATGCAGTTCTCAAATCCATTAATAATCTAGACTCATAACCACTCTGGATACAAGACTGATTTATTCTGTGAGTCAGAGTTGCGATGCATTCAGCAAGGAGGACAGCGCTGAAGAAAACGCAGTCAGGCCTGAGACCTGAAAAGCCTGCATGTATTACTTGGCTCTCCTTTTTTTCCACTTTTAGCTGACTAGCAGATGTTTGTTTGCCCAAGCGGGAGAGCCACAACGGAATGCAGTTGGCTTCATTAATATCGTCCGGAAACCTCGATTTGATTGCATAATGTATACTGAGTGGAAATAAGGTCAAGCATGCATGGTGTTGTTTCTTTCTGCTCGAGCATAAAAACACTCGCCAGTGTTCTCCCTGTCATTCTGCATCATTTGGTTTGGAAATGCATTATGGATTATTTAAATGACTGTGGAAACATTGTACAAAATTAAAATGATTTAAACTCTATGAACCGACTTTTATCAAGATTTATTGTCAAAAATAAGAAAGAAATGCTGGCTATCACTTTTTGAGCTGCAATTTAAGAACTTCTGCTCAAAGATTATAAGTTCTCTTAAAAGTAAGTTTTAGAGGAAATATTGACAAGAATCCATTACCCTTAGGC